>JAAOAQ010000126.1:0-225296 GCA_013396025.1 Fusarium phyllophilum | reverse complement strand
CCTGTATTTATAGTACTTAATAAAAAGATTATTGATATTAATTACTGAAATAGCAGGTAGGAGATAGAAAAGCCTGATAAGGCTCTTACTGCCTTTGTCTTGGCAAGGGTCTGGCAGCTGTCGATTGATCTTTTCACGATCAATGGTGGTGATGAGCGCATTGGCAGTATTGGATCCGCGTTTAAGTTACAGCACCCACGTTGGTAGATCGTGAGGCACTGGAAGGAGAGTTAACTTCCTTGCAATGTTTCTATGCAATAAATGTGTGTTGCAGGCCCATATTGGCCTCTCAAGAGGTTGTAAGATAGCTTTACATCATGCGTTGGTACGGCAGTTTACTACATGAGTCAAGCAAGTCGATTGATAGTCAACACAGCACTTGAAGTTCTATAACAAGTCAGAAATCCAAGCTTAGAAAAAGGCATAAATGTAAAGTATTTGCTCAATAGCAAGCCCGTTCCTCGGCCGAATATTTGCACTAGCGTCGGTCTAGCTCAACGTCAAGATGATCACATATCAACGTCAAGCTCCATAGCTACACCGGCCCTCATCAAGGCCAATTAAAAGCAAAGCAAGGAACCGTCAGAACGGATCTGCCAATATCCGAGGAGCGGAGTCGTACATACCCAGCATTTGGATGTGAGATTTTCAGGTCTAGATGAAGTACCTCACGGAGCAATATGATACATCGTTCAAACTTCCAGCAGAATATGACAGGATACAAAAAGGATTTCAGACGTAATAAATCTTCCCATCGGGAATAAAAAGATCTATTATAGAATTGTCAATACAAAGGAGAGCTAGTCGACTTCACGCTGATGACGATAAATGTCTTGCCTGGAGTCTACCACGTAGAACTGTTATTTGTCACTTTTGCCCCAATGATCGAACCCACATTTGAGCCTCAGCCAAGGAATCGGTCCTCAGATCTATGATCAGATCGTCATTCTGTCTCTTCTTGGCGTGTTTCTCAGCGCAAGATCTGAAAATCTGGGCCATGTCCCCTGCACTTGCAGGAAGGGAAACATTTTCGTCCGTTCCCCATCACCATCTGTGGCCAATGATCAGAGGGGCTTTGAAATCCTCCGCATTCTCATTATGATCGGCATGGCTGAACCGGAGAGTGTTACCGTATTTACGAATCTCGCCAGGATGTATTACCAGAATAGACCTAGGAAATCGATAGTTTGACTTTAGTGCCCCTTGCAACAGCCAGTCGTATGTACAATGGCAGAATGACCAACAAACGTACATATCACTGTTCTATAGGGCAACGTTTTCTGGTTCTTTTCAAGCCTTGCATCATGTTTTCGAGTACGTCAGATGCCATCATAGCATTCTCAAAAAGCATATCCAGGGAGAACCCCATTAGTGGATCTCAAAAATGCTATATAATGTTTCAAACGCTATAGTCCATATCCTGATCAGCATCCAGAAGTCACCCTCTGAAAGCGATTGGCATCCGAATTATCAACATGCGTTTCTCTCTTGTTGCTGCCGCGCTATGCGCCCCTTCGGCTCTTTCTTTCCCCTGGTTGGCCCCGGAGGGATTAGATGCCCTGCTGAACCACCCGGAAGCGCGTGCAGAGATTGACCGACGCTTGAGAGAGCACCAAGTCGGCCAAGAAGAGAAGAGCCATGAGACTCGACAACTCAACACTGGCATCGTGGGTGGCGTTGTGTCCTTGCTTGGAGGCACAGTTGAAGCTGTCGTTGACAATGTTCTGGGTCTGATTCCTACCAACAAGGCGGTCAAGGGTCTTCAGAAGTTCCCTGAAGCCTCTCATCCCTTCAAGGCGCCTGGTAAAACTGACCAGCGAGGCCCTTGCCCTGGCCTCAACACTTTGGCCAACCATGGATGTAAGCTGAAGACTTGAAGGGCCAGAGAGTAGACAGCTGACAATCATAGACATTCCTAGAAACGGTATCGCTACGATCGGCCAGATCCAAGCTGGCACAGCAAAGCTCTTCAACATGGGTGCAGATCTTTCTGCTCTCCTTGCTGTCGGAGGCGCTGTCGATGGTGGCGATATTGTGTCTCAAAAGATGAGCATCGGAGGTCCTGATAACCGTGTCGGGCTCCTGAATGGTGCTCTGAACAAGATCTTCGGCAAGCCATCTGGTATCGCTGGGCATGGTAAGTGATCAACCTCAAGATCATACACCATGTCAGTTACTAATAAGCCGGACAGGAAAGTTCAACGAAGGCGACGCGTCTGCTACACGTGAAGATTTCTACCTCAACGGAGACAACATCTCATTTAAGTCAGAGCTTTTCAAGCAAATGCACCAGCAGGCTCTTGCCAAGGGTGATGGCACTTACAACGTCGATGCAATCAAGGAACACTTCAAGAACAGATACAGAGACTCCAAGGCCGCCAACAAGCAGTTTTACTTTAACCTCCCAAGTGCTGCAGTTGTCATGGGCGCATACTATTTCGTACCTGGCTTCTTCTCAAACGGCACCATTGGTGCGGGCGGCATTGCCAATGAAGCTTCTATCACCTCTTTTTATGGCGCCAAGCCAAAGCGTAAAAACGCTTGGAAGGATAAGGACCTTGAATACACCCATGTTCCTGAGCGCATTCCTGAGCAGGGCTGGTACCGTCGTGCTACACCCATGACTATCCCCGAGGCAGTTGGCGGAATTCTTGATGTGTATCTCTACGCTCAGCCAGCCTTGGGGGGATCTGGTGCTGACGGTAGCTGGGTTATTGGACCACTGGACTTGCCCAAAGATCCTCAAGGTTTCAGCTGCTTCCTGTACAATGCAATCTTCGCCAACTTCCCTGCTGAGCTCTTCAACTCAGTGAGGCTCTTGCAGTCGATTCTCAATGGTGTCTCGGATGCTCTTGTTCCCGGGTACAAGGCTCTCGGTTGCAAGGTCGATTTCCCCGACGCCAAGGGATCTTCGGCAAGTAAGAAGTTTACCGCGTACGAGAAGAAGTACGTTGGTCCTGCCAAAACAAAGGCTGTAGGCAGTGGATGGTATCAAAAGTAATGATAGTCAGATATTAATAAGTAACCGTTTTGCGTATCTAGTTAACTAGGCGTCGGTCGTGATAACTCGTGAAGTTAACTGCAGGATAACATTTACCGTGTTTGAGACAGCCCAATCGGAGGTAACGGAGGGGACTGCGTCCGGCATGTCTGATTGGTTTAGTACTACTAATGAAGCCAGGGGAAATGCCGTCTTCTCGATGTTATCCCCTCTCAAACCTCCGTCTTATCAATTTAACCTCTGCCATGCCCAATATGGATCCCAATTATAAGCCGATCCAACCTCATCCCGGTGGAACATCAGTTCCAGCGTCTAGCATTCATATTCAAGTCGAAGAGAGCGAAAGCCGAAAGAGACGTCGTTCCCGTAATCACATTGCATGTGATCGATGTCGAAGTAAGAAAATTAGTGTTAGTCCCGTGCTTGTATTCATACCGTGTTGTCGCGTACTTATTCGCCTTAGTGTAATGGTGCAAAGCCTAGTTGCCCATCATGCATACAGGCCAAAACAGAATGTGTATACAGACAGTACCGTAGCTCACTATGACCAGAAGAAGAGCAGATACTGGAGCGACTCAAAGACAGCGAGCAGCACCGCCAGGCTCAGTCTGAATTCATGAACCGCCTCCGCACGTTGCCAATTGAACAGGCCAGCGAGATGCTACGGCAACTTCGCGAGAACCCCGACTTTCACACTACGTTCTCATCTAGTCCAGCAAATAATAGCCTTGTGGTTCAGCCCTCAGGCCTTCGTATTGCTCGAGCAATGGCACCGCCTACCGGATCGGCCACGGAATTCGAGTTGGCTGGGCAGTTCAGCGTAGCATATCCATGGATACCGCCCGTGGACTTGCAGAGCTTGAGAGGCTTATTGAGAGAAAACGCCGACAACCCGACATCATCTAACAGCAGAAATGCTTCTAGTCCTTTACCCACGGTATCTGAGCTTTCAGGAGAAGCTCAAAGCATGGAAATGCCCGAACCTAAGTTCTGCGACAGCCGTCTCGAAAACCTCCAGATCAGCTACTGGAAAAAGATATCTATTTCAAACGAGGTTGCTGCGAGCTTGATATCATTCTATATCGAGAACGACCACAAGATCCTGGGATTCTTCGATGCCGACCTGTTCCTTGATGACCTCGTTACTTGCCGTCAAAGGTTCTGTTCACCATTTCTCGTGAGTTGTGTACTATGTGTTGCATGTGTAGGTTTCTTCCCAACAAAGTTCATGTTTTACGGAAGCTGAGGCTTTACAGCAAGGATATGCTGCGATAAAACCGGGAACGAATGATGTTCGTATCGCTGCCTTTCAAGAGGCCGAAATGCTTTGGCAGGGAGAGCGATCTGACCCTTCGCTCATCTCGATGGCAGCAATGGCCCTCTTCAGCTTTTTCTGTATTTTCGAAGGCAAAGACGTCATCGGTCAAGAGTGTACTCTATCGCTTCGACACAACGCCGAGCGCCTAGGAGTCTGTGGTGACCACTTCGATGGTCTGTTAAGCACGACTAGTCTCAATCCCAACTCACCGGAATGGGTAAAGGCCGCCTCGTAAATCGCTTGGGGGGTTATACAACTGGCTAACGTACGTATCCATAAACGGGAAGCAGACCTATCCTGACTTTTCTGTTTGACTAGAATCCACGTTGTGTACTATCAGCATACGCACATTCCATTCCCGCCAGCTCTACCCATACCCGGAGACCCCAGAAACGGTGCAGATTTCGATCCATCACGTTCCTTCCGTGGTAGTACATTCTCGAGTGCTTGTAGACTCTGGATGATTGCCCAGGAAGTTCTGGGCGTTTACAACTTTGCCAAGGCACCAATTTCGGAACGTGTCCCGTTGTCATTTGCTGAAGCAAAGTACCAGAAGTTGTTGGTATGGGTTGGCGGCCTTGACGAAGGTATGAAGAAGGTTGAAGACTGCCCATACGAGGTTATCATCTTCCAGTAAGTTACATAGTAGGCAATCCAGAAAAACTTGTCTAATCATGTGGCAGTACCCTTTTTCACGTCGTTGTGACGATAATATTCCGCCCATTCATCGCCCTGCCACGGTCGAGCCGATTGATGACACTGACATCTCCAGACAGTCACCCCAAAGCAGTATACGCTGCTTCAGTGAATTAACTGAAAGAATTAGTATTCTGCTTCTATGTAAAGTATCCTCAATCTGCTTACACAACATTCTTTAACGCCGCACTACCCACGCTCAGCCTCGCAATGCTAGAAGATCTATAAGGCCCATTATAGTAACACTATTTCTACCTATATGTGCGCTACTAGCAAGATCTATACTTCTGCTATCCCATATTCCGCGATATTATTAAGGCTTTTCTATCTGTAGCTATGCAAAAGGATACTATTGCAGCCGGGGAAGCCCAGAACCTGCTATAAGGAATTAATCAGACTAGAGAGTATCATACTACAGCTAAGGAGGCTTTTACAAGCTTTATCTTTAATCCTATGTCTGAGAGAGTCGCTGAAGCGCAGATTCATTTGATGGCTAATAGGTTTGAGGAGATGGTCGTATTTGACGAACTGATTGATAAGAACATAGCCTTGAATAGCTAGTAGAGAAGCTCGCAACTTCGTATAAAAACGGTTCTTCAGTCGGGGCAAACGTCATTAAACCTGGGACTAGATCTCAATTTAGCTAGATGAATTTTCTGGATTATGCTTATTGGGTATTATATGCTGACTCACGTCATCCTGCACATCCAGGTTTTGTTGGCCCAACGGAAACTCCGCAGCCCGAAAGCTATCGGAATCTGACGGGCACCAGGACCTCCATAAGCTCGCCAGCCTAACACTAGTGATCAACGACAAGATATTGAGTATACGACAAGACGAAATGTCGACTAGTACCTCTTCCAAAGTTGCTGGTGTGAGAAGGAGAGCTTGTGTCAATTGCACTTCTGTCAAGTCGAAATGTCTGCCTTTCTCATCTGACGAATGCCAGCGGTGTAATCGGCTTGGTAAGCGGTGCACTTATCACTTATCTCAACATTGTGGAGAAGCGAAAGAGTCCCTCCAGCGCCCCGTACGTGTATGAAAACAGGGGCTTTTGTTCAGATATTAACATCGCTTAGCCGTACACGGCTTCTCGAGCAAAGGCTGAGTAGAGTTTTGGCTCTGCTGGGCAACCAAGGCCAGGGCATGCCCATGAGTGGCTTCGTCGCACAGTTGGCTGCTGAAGACCTAAATTTGAATGTTTTGAATAGCAGCCACCTTGGCCAATTACCGCTGTCCCAAGGCCTAACACTTCTCGGGACGCTAGATGTTGTTGATCGCGGGTTTGTCAGCTTGGCTGAAGCGCAAAGCTTGCTTGACAACTATCGTAACAAAGCCGCTCAACACTTTCCTTTCGTTCCCATTGCTTCCGACACTACCGTCGCTTCTCTTCGGTCTACCAAGCCCTTTTTATTCATGTGCATCATAGCAACCATGAAAGTCGACAATTGCAGCATCCAACACCAGATCGGTGAAGAAATCCGCAATCAAGCACATCAGCGAGTTTTGATGCAGTCAGAGAGCACTCTTGAAATCCTGCAAGGCCTCTTGATTTACCTAGCATGGTACCAGTACTTTTTTATCAGCTACGAGAAGCAGCAAATTGTCCCGATCGCACAATTATGTGTCTCTCTGATTCAGAACCTCGGGCTCGATCAGAATCCTGACAACATGAGACGAAAAGTCGATCTTGGACCAGATGAAACAGCCCCTGGACGCAAGGCTGCACGTTCTGCAGAGCAACTTCGAGCTTTGCTTGGAACATATTGCACAGCATCGTGGTATGAAGAAGATATCATGCTTGGATTCTCGGATATGATATGGGCAGTGGCAGCTGCGTATGAGGAAACGAAAAGGCTGGAACCAGGCCTTTTGAGCCTTTCTATTGGTGGAGATGGGCAGAATTCGTCTTCTGAACTGGGTAGCTCGGAAGGCTATCTCTCGAGTACCGGTTCTGGAAATATGCAGCCAGAAGCAGTGTTAGACTTTGGTCTGATGGAAGATGAAACTTGGGAAGAGTTGTTGGCTGGGATTGCTACAGTAATCGACCCTGCATCATCGCTGCAAGTATGAGAAGCTGTGATTAGCAAGCAGATAGTATGCCCCTCAATTGACTTTGTTGAGAACATTGGCAAAAGAATTCTGTAAACTCCGAATTGCTGCACCATCGTCTTTATATCCGTAATGACATATGCTGACAGGACCTAAAACCTTGGCTGAGGATTTTCGCGTGCAAGCGATTGGCTAGGGAGCGCTTCAGTGGCTAACCGGAAATTCCGTCGGCGGCGAAGCCCTCCAAAGCTTTGTAATAGCGGCATAGAACCTGTGGCGGCGAACGGATATAAGATGCCTCATTATCTTGGGCATGAGAACTCAAAGCAAACTACTCTTATATCTAAATTTCAAGACAATTAACAAAGGTCTATACTAACTGTATTCGTAATGCCTCCCCCTAAAGGAACTCCCAACCCTCTTGAAGGGCCTGGTAAGCAAGCCTTCTATGAATGACTTCTTTTCATGCATAAATTAACCTCCATGAAGGTGACTATGACGTTACCTCAGTGGTACACTCTGATACCTATCCCGCCATTGACCCAAAGAACTTCAATTTTAAGGACAAGGTAGTTCTCGTCACTGGGGCATCTCGAGGCTATGGCCGGGCCATGTGCGCAGCCTTTGCACGAGCTGGTACTTCTCGTATCGTTGTCGCTTCTAGATCCGACATGTCGGCAACCGCCGAGGCTATCAGAGCTGCAGCAAAAGAAGCTGGCCATCCGGAGCCAGAGGTCCTCACCATCAAGGCCGATGTTGGCGTTCCAGAGAGTGTTGATGCTTTGGCACAGAAGATCGACGAAGCATTTGGTTATGTTGATGTCGTGATTAACAATGCAGCATTCATGAAAATGGTATCTATCCCTGATTCTAAGCCTGCAGACTGGTTGCAGACCCTTACCGCGAATGTCTATGGACCCTATCTCGTTGCACGAACCTTGACCCCTCTGCTCGTCAAGTCGGAACTCAAGACTATCATCAACATTAGTAGTGTCGGAGCTCATCTCGTATCACCGACTCTAAGCTCATATCAGATCTCTAAGCTAGCGCTTGTCAGATTGACCGAATTCATCTCGGTCGAGTACGCGGACAAAGGAATAGTCTCGTACAGTGTCCATCCTGGAAACTCTCCATCGGAGATGTTGGGAGGAATCGAGGGAATTCCCGAGCATTATCGAGCAGGTCAGTCTGTCGACTTGAATCATTAGTATCAGCTGCTAACAGGAACAAGCCTTTGTCGACACTCCCGCGCTTTGTGCCAACTCCTTGGTTTATTTGGTATCGGAAAGGCGACCTTGGCTGGCCGGGCGTTACATCAACCTCACTTGGGATCTTCCTGAATTGATGACGAAGGAAGAGGAGATTGTCAAGGGCGACAAGCTCAAAGTTCGTCTTGTGACTTAGTTAGATACTCGGTCAGGAAATGCACAATCTTCCACTGCGGGATCCATCATGCACTTGAGATATTTGTAACAAATGTGACTGTCTAAATTGTATGAAATAATTATTATGTATGTAAGTCTATCGAGGGGTATGTTCAAAGGTCTATGTCATCAAATCCGTACAAATACACTTTTAGTAAAAGTCCTCTCACTCAGCCGAGTGATTCCTTTATTGTTGCTTGCCCTCGGCAGTGTTTAGATTCTCCAACTGATCCAAGCATCTCTTTCGGATACCGAAGAAGGCTGTCGCATGCCCAACAACCCACCAAGCAAAGAGGATAGGAAGACCAATGTGAAGGGAATTACCGCATCCAGACCAGACCTGGATGAGGATAATCCATAATGAATGAGCGGGGAAAAGGTAACCAATGCGGTAGAATCCAGCTGTAAGCTCAAATGGGAACACGACAGAGCCGACATTCATCATGAACCAAGTGAGGAGGAAGAAAGGCGTGAGCGCCATGGGGATGTAACTTCCAATCAGAGTTTCTAATACCTGGAAGTTGACATCCATGAAAAGCCAGAAGGTCAACCAGGATAGAGCAAATTGTCCGCCGGAAACACCCCAGTCTTCGCGGAAGGCCCAGATATAGCCCGTGACGATCAAGGCATAGAGGGCAGAGAATATTATGCCGTTGATAGAGCGCATGATGAAGAGGTCGCGGATGCGCATGTTCTTGTGAAGGCCGAATTTGTCGTAGATGCCGTTCATGGCGAGGACATAGAAGAACTGGCCAAGGATAGCCATTACAATGTTGATGGTATTGTAGAGGTTTCGGCTTCCTTGGTTGGTAGGCATGATGATGTCGGCGGTACCTTGGATAGGGTTGAGATATGCCTCGACGGCAGCTGGGTCACTGCTGTTGACATTTCGTAGGGCGGATCGACCCTGCTGGGACTGGTAGTAGCTACCTCGAGCAGCCCCAATGATCTTTTGCAAGTTGGGAACCAAGTATCCAGACGCGACAGTAGGATATCGGGCGCTGTTGTAGATGTAGGTAATGCTATCGGCAGGGTTGTAGTTCTCGGCAGCAGAGCCACCTTCATAAGCAGCAGCAAGCTTATCAGAAGATCCCTTGTTGATGTAGATAGCACCCCAATAATCGGCGTGGCAGACGCCATGCTTGACATCCTTTGTCTCGGGGTAATCATCGGCGGATCGAAACTCGAGTGTAGGGAATGTCTTATCCTGGAAGTTCTTGTATGCGCTGGCGACAGACTCTCCAACAGCACCACCATCGTAGTCGACGACTAGAATCTTCAGGCCTGATACTCGATTACCGACCTCAAATGTGGAACCGAAGACGTATGAAAGGTCGGCGAGGAATACGACGAGAATGGCGACCATGACACCTGTAAGAATTTTGATGACGAGACCTCTTCGGCCGTGCCATGTTATTGAGTTGATGCCATGTCGTTGTGTGTCCTCCATAACGGCCGGCTCGTCGTGTAACGTGGGAGCAGGGGAGGATGATTGTTGTTCTAGATCGACCACCATTTTGAAGATTGAACTGAACGAAAGGGGTAGGTGATGTTCGTTAAGATGGATGCAGGGGCTGAAAGGTTTTAAAGAATCAGACCACGATTAATGGAGACCGGTAGTTATCTGTTTATCTGTCTTGGTAATTAATTAATAGATACGAAATTAAAACAATCGTGCGACTCTTGCATATCTAAATAGCCAGATCCATCAGATCGATGGTGCCATGTTATTACTATGGCCGCATATTCTGGACTCTTGAGTTCCTCCGTGGTAGGTCGGAAATCTAGACAAGTCCGAGGAGCGAGGCCTGAGTCAACCACACGCTAAACCCTATAGGAGCCTCGCGTAAGGATCAGGGCGATCATTAGCAGCTAAAAACCGACGCCATCTCGCGTCACGACGTGGCCGACACGCCGACTTTGCGCTAAGATAACTGTGATTACAAAAGATGCCCACTTCCTCCTAAAAATGTGACTGGAAGGATTCGCTCTTTCATGGATCTTCGCATAATCCAGATAAGCCGGTCGGCGTTGCGCACTTTTTTTCACCGAGCGAGATCAATCAATCAATCAATCTGCGATTACGTGAGATCCTCGCTGAATTCATTTACGTCATTTTCTTTATTACTCGCGAGACAGATGACCGATCTCAGCTGCTCAATTATTGATTTGTAACCTGAAAAATAATGCTGAATATCGCCTCGCATTCATCGCACAAGACATGCCTCTGACATAATGCCATGTTGCACAATTCCCAACGGACAATAAGCCTTTAACTCCGTACGTGGTTTGTGCAGCACTGCACTGCACTGTTGCCATGCAATACCTGTATAGCCTGTATTCCTTCTACTTTGACGTCATAAGCAACACAAAACCCGTAATGGGGTAGCGCAACAGCTAGTTGATATATATGCATATTTTCTTGGATATATTTGCCGACATTGATGAGATGGCTTGTCAGCATTGGATATTAATATTGCACAGTATACGAGTATTTTAAATTCGTGAGACTTGTGCAATACGCGGATCCGCGCCATGGTTCACCCCAGTCCCACGTAGCAATTCTTCGATAGCCTTCGTTACTAGCCTGTCATTGGTTGGGAGCAGCCCTACGGTATGTGATGGAAAAATGCACAACTGTAGGTAGTTGACTCCTAATTCATTTTCTCCCACGTTGAGCTTCACAGGCAAGATATTTCATGGTTGAGATATCCTTGAAAGGATATTTGCTTTAACTATACTACTGTAACTTTAATATGATCCGTGCTCAATGGTTGTCGTCGGCCTGTACGCGGGAAACCCTATTTTTTTCTTTGGGTCAGTTCATGGCGACAATTAGGCTTTATTTCCGCCTTATAACTGTGAGCAGAACCATCGAATGAAACACTAGATGGCTTGAACCTCATATCCGTGTTACTGTGGCATTAATACGCCACCCGGCCAAGGACAGGAAGTTCAGCTACCTAATGATTACACAGGCAGAACTGTCCGTTGGGCTTGATCTGGCTTCTCACGACGAGGTTGGGTGCAAGGTTCAACTTTCAACTCACAATGGCACGCCACCAACCCCATCGCTGTATCTGCTCTGAAGCTGACCGGCGCTGCCCAAGGAGCATTAGCTCCGATCTCAGCAAATCCAACTTATTTTGGGTAATTTTGTTGAGTACTGCTGCAAGTACTTGCTTCCATCAAGCCGAAGTTACAGGCTATGCCCAACTGTAAGACTTTGATCGGCTGGCCCAACCCGAACATGGCACGGGCGTGTGTACATCATCCAAGATCATCAGGATGCATACTCTTCAAGCAATCGATTGAATAATTGCAATCTGTTACGAGCCTATCTTCGGCCCCACGATCCCTTACTGAATTAAAACGATAGATCCACAATGAATGTTGGTGATCGACGTAGAGTTTCGTACGTCCATCGTGAATATCACATATCACATCCGACCACTCTCACTCCTTCGGAGGTTTTTAAGCCTTAAGGTTAAAGCTAACCGTTTCGCTGCCACTTGTCAGCTGTCACATTCTTCGACCATGCAGCATACTCAAAATGCCAACCAACTCATGCAGAGACATTAGCGGGTATGACGGCAGAGGTTTTCCTGTCAAAATTACAGTGACGTGACATAACAGCAGAGACACTGATGGGGGCATCATGCCGCTTCATCAAATGACCAGAAGAGAGGGAAGAGTCATTGGCTGGCATCATGAGATGGCAGCCGGAGCTGAAAATCCGTCCCCACTGTGCCCAAGTCCAGACCTGCTGGTTTGAGGCATATTACATGAAAAGTCTCATAAGATCCAGTAATTCTATGGAGCTCCAAGACTCAATTCAGAATTTGGCTGAAGACTCAAGGTGCTATTCGTGCAGAATACAAACTTTGCCAGCCGGGATTAACTTTGCCTCCAGCCCCTCATATTAGCTTCTAAAGTAAACTTCCGCTCGCAACGGGCCGCTCAATCTAGATCCCGATAAGTTATGTAACTGACAGCCCGCCTAACGCACTTGGTCAATGCCAAGCTGACATTCGGATTGCCGCTGAGGGAACTCCGCCTGACCGACATCCGTACCACTGATGTTCGCAGCTCCGAGACATTGGGGGTTCATACGCTGCTCCATTCCGGTTTTGTGAGTCAAGAGACAGCACAAGCTGCCATGGCAGTTCCCGCCTCTTCTTATTTGGACGACTTGCAGATTTTGATGCGGGGATGTCAAGATTGGCAGTCTATGTACTGGCGTGACTCGGATGTCTCTCCCGGTCGATGTTGGTTGTGATGAGATCGTAGGTTGCATTAAGCAGTCAAGGGAGAGATGTCGCGCCCTGTTACAATGAAGGGATGATGGGTGCCCCGCAGGAGGATTTTCGTATTCTACACAGCCACATGCGAATGAATGGAGATCAGCAACCAGTCGATCCTCATATTTTGGGAACCAGCAACGGCTTGCAGATCCCCGTCTTTGCACCACTCAGATCGAAGCAGTTGATGGCCCGCAACGCTCGACATGAGACAGGACGTTCGCCCTTGGTGTCGGTCAGACTCTGCAAGGATTGACCAATAATGAATGAGATGGTACTTGCCGCTTGACGTGCGGCTGGAAAAAGGGGAGCGCCCTGTTGTCTTACAGCTAGAATGATTTGCGGGGGTTGACGATCCACGACCAAGCTATTAAGTGAAGTTCTGTTTTCAAAAGACAGCCTTTGGCAGGGCATCGCCGCTGCAGCAACAGCGGCCAGAAGGCATGAAACACTTAGCAAAGGTCTAAGAAACCAAAGGAAGTGACGGGTGATCGTAGATGCAGCTGAGAACCTTTACTGATGTAAATATGTGTCAAAATCAAGTTTATCGAAACCTCACTTCCTGGCTTCATCCAGAATCTTTCTCACCGCCTCGATGATGTTCAAGCCAAGGGCCAAGCAGTGAATCTTCCGGTCCATTCAGAATAGCCCTTCGCCCTGATCGTCAGTAAATCAACCGTTGTTGTTGCCTTGACAGACGCCTCTGACATAAATGGCACAGGCAGGTCTCAGAATAGCAAGAATTATCATAAAAGTTGCCAAGTTGAGATATCACATACCAGACATTTATGCTTCCGGCCCAACGAGGTAAGACAAACTTAATCGCCAGGACGTTGAGCCCGTGCAACATCAAACGTCTTCGCACAGCTATGATACGGCTTTGACATGTTGGGACTACCAACAGCCTATGGAAAATAATGTACCTATCGTGAGTTTCAACTCCGACAGATGGCCACTGTGTGAGGAATTCGGCCAGCCTCTCATGACTTGTGGTTTTCGACACCCACAAACAATGTGGTCTCTGAGCAAGGAGGAGAGATGACTTGGAGGACTTCTTGCCTTGATTCTTCAAGAGCCTGAATGTCTATAAAAACCCGCCTTCGTCCCTCCTCATCAGTCCATCCTCATCACTCACAATCACACTCTTCTATCACAATAATCAAACAACAATCACTCAACCCAAGATCTCTCAGATCCCCCTAAAACAACCAAAATGAAGGCCTCACTCATCCTCGCTCTTCCCACCCTTGCCATCGCGGCTGCTACCCCTCAGATGGAGGAGCGACAGCTCGGAGGTCTCTTCGACCCTGCTTGTCTTCTTCAGATCACTGGCATCACCAGATGCCTCCCAAACCTCAGCCTCGACAGCATTATTGGAATTTTCGACGTCATTGGCTGGTAAGTAAATCGAAACTGCTTGATTCCGGCGCTAAAAATTCCATAGCCCTCTTAGTATTGCTGGCCAGATCGCTGCCTGCCTCAACGTCAATGTTCCCGTCCCCAAATAAATGGACTGAAACACTCTCATTCACTTCTTGCAGGATGGGTTGACTATTATGTCACGGATGGAATATAAAAGCCTCGCCCAGAATCAGATACTTTGAATTGACAATCTTGGGGCACAATCCTTTAGTCTTGGCACGTATAACAAGTGATCTTAAACATGGACCATGGTTAATCACCTTTTATGAGGCGTATTGAAAGTTGCCGGTTTACATCTCCTGTCATATTCATAAAAGTTGAACCTTGACATGGATTCGCCTTATCCAGGTTTTAATAGAGCGCCAAAGACTCTCAGCCTAGATCCAAGCTGATTGGTTTGATTCAAAGCCCCCATTACACCCACGATTTCATTACAGATTCAGGCGGGGAAATTTCATTTCTTGCGTCTCGCAGGCGAGTGGACGTGACAAACTCGAAAATGGCCAACAGAGAATAGTGTTTCTTACCCCCAAGCATTTGCAGAAATTCATCCAAGATGCTGAATCAGGTACTGTATATAAGAACCTGGCGATAATGGGTGTCCACGATGAAGATGGCGAAAGGCAGTTGAGCGAACCGCCTGCGACGCGCGAGGAATTAATCAGCCTCGTCACCAACGACACATTCTTCGTTGCGATGCAATCACTGGCTGCTGCTAAGTTTCAAATTCAATCTCTCAATTTGTTCAACGATACAGACATGAAGCTCTTTGCCTTGGCTAGCGATCAACTCAACCTAATTGACTGGGATAGGCCTGATATCGCGCATGTGCTGGCGACTGTCTCAACGCCAACATCTCAACACGGGTGTTTGCCTTCAAAGACCGTGGGGAGGATTGGGAAAAGGTTGGCGACACAGATTGGCTTGAAAGAGTCACAGACTGGACAGCACCTCGGATTCGCGCTGAAGCTGAAAACGAGAGCAATTTTACTGGCCTTGCGAGACTTGTCCAGAAATGTCCTCGGCTTCAAGACTTTGCATACTAAGCCCTTGGCATTCCCCTCCCCGGACTTCCTGAACTGGAAGATCCTGAAATACGTCTCAGAACTCCCCAGCCTTCCTAAGCTCAATCGATTGACATTACGGTTCCAACTAACCAAGGAGTCGATCGTTCTCAACCTTCTCAAGCGAACTCGGCCTGGAGGACTGTTTAGAGGACCTATGTGGCTAGACCCCGGAAAGTTTAAGCCTATCTTCGAATTCTGCAGCAGCCCAGAGTCGAACATGCAAAATCTCGAGGTCAGAGGACCTATTTACCAGATGGGCCCAGAAGAGCGTGGCCAAGTTCACTTTCAACGTCAGCCGTACGATGAAGATGCCGAGTGCTGTGCGCACTTGAGAAGAGAGGGTGAAGGTGTCAGGCGTCGTATTAACTTTCACTTAGATCCGCAGGGGTTTGTCGAGGCTGGAACATCGTTTTGTAATTTGTTGCTGTCCAATTCTGGGGCGTTTGATAGCAGTCAGGCTCATACATTCTAGTACACTCCAATTCAAACGGAAAGGTCATTCGATCTGTTTCAGTATACTTGACCTGGGTAGAGATCTTGGTGGCCTTATACTACTCAGGATCTAGTGATAGAAATGTTCATTTCATAAGCTAGCAGGATATCTTAATTCGGAAGTGCTGCATACTGCGTAAAAAAAAAAAAAAACTAAGCTGCTCTCTTCTTACCCTCCTCGACAGCCAACTCAACTCCCTTGACGGTCTCATCGACCTTCGACAGGAAGACGGAGTGCGATGCTTTCGAGTGAAATTGTACGGCATTTGGACCCAGCATACCTGCCATTTGCTCTTGCACCGCAGGGAACAGCGCTTTGTCCTCATCACAGAAGAAGTACATGGTCTCGATATCGTGCCATGGCTCGTATGTGACAGTATCTGTAAAAACACGACCTGATTGGTGCTTGAGCGTCTTCATTGCGCTTTCAAGTGCCTCGCCACTTAGGTCATGATAGAAAATTTCCTCTGGTGTGTCTGCGTACACATAATCTCCCTGTTGGTGGTTAGAATGGCTCGCTCTCCCGAGAATCCCTGGGCTTACTTACCTTGGGGTTCATCCAGGGCAGGAATTGGCCACCGAGCATTTGCTTGATGCTCAGGCCGAGCGGCGTCACGAACGCAGCTAGATACACAAACATGATGACACCACCAGAAAGACCTTGTTCCTTGCGTTGGCGATATCCAAGCCCCTTGACGGCATTGGCGCCAACCAAACCACCATATGAGTGGACAACAAGGACAATCTGTTCTCCCTTATCGGCTAGACGCTGAAGGACAGTTTGTACAGCATCGGCATCATCATCAAGACCCTTGGTGGGAGGCTCAGCTCCTACTGATGGGTACTCAACAGCTTCGGTTGTCCATCCCCGGCTGTGAAGGGCCTCGCGAATGGGGTCAAAGCAAGAGGCCAAGTGCCAGGCGCCTGGGGCAAATACAATGGTAGGATTAGAAGACATCTCGGAAAGAAAGTTTAGATGATGGAGTAGAATCTGGGGTAAACCAGGTTGTTATCGGGACTGCTTTTATACACGCGGCTCTCTGAACTAAGGCATATTCGGGGTATAGCTAACCCCTTTCCTCCCCCGTGGGGTATACGTCGCTCGAATGCCGGTTCTAGATGTTGGAGATCTGCTGCAACCTACCATTTTTGTATTAGATATATTCTTTACAGCTTCTTTCTGCGCCTTCAAAGCTTGATTGTTGGCTATAAACGGAGCTTATTAGTTGGCTTCCATTCTTTAGCTTCCGACAATACCCTCCTCCGATAGGTCAAGCACGCCAAATATCTTAAGAACCCTTCATGAAACCCAGCATCCGAACCTGATAGTGGCCACGTGCCGTGTCTCCAGCTTGAAAGTCAGTCCGCATCCAAAGAAAATGCGGCTTATTTTGATCTAGAAGATCGACTCAGAAACTACTGAGTCAGTCTCCGCGGAAGCAACATGGAGATCTTCCCCGCAAAGGGAGCCCCGAGCTCAAGCTCCAAAAGTGTCGGAAAGCAGCGGGTGGGGGTCGGAAGCCGGGTGTTCCCCAACTTCTTGGGTTGTTTCTTGGTTTTTTTGGTCTGGAAGAGTCGGATGCGTCTATGACGGCAGAATGGGGACTAGGTAGCTTTACGGGGTGAGCAAAACCATCTTCATTCCTTATTATTAAAAGACGAACAGTGGCTCGTGGCCTTGCTTCAATCAGATCTCTTTCTTTAATCATCATTTACTAATCAACATGGCTATCTCGTCAAACACCACGAAGCCATTCGACATAGCCATCGTCGGTGGTGGTATCGCCGGCCTGACTCTGGCTATCGCCCTTCACCATCGCAATGTGCCCGTTATGCTCTATGAGCGAGCCGACAACTTCCACGAGATCGGCGCAGGTGTCTCATTCACTCCCAATGCCGTACAAGCGATGAAGATGTGCCATCCTGGTGTACACGATGCATTTCTCAAAGTCTGCACCTGGAATGGCTGGGAGTCTAAGCGCAAGACCTGGTTCGACTTCCTAGACGGCACCACCGAGGATGACAACGTGGCTTTCAGCATCAAGACTCCTCTCGGCCAGAATGGTGTTCACAGAGCTCAATTCCTCAACGAGCTTATTCATCTTCTACCTTCAGACAAGGTGCAGTTTAACAAGCACATTGATAACGCAGTGGAAGAGCCCAATGGCAAGGTTCGCATGAGCTTTTCCGATGGCACAACGGCATATGCCGATGCTTTGATTGGTTGTGATGGCATCGGATCTCGCGTCCGGAGGATCCTTTTTGGAGAGAATCATCCATGTGCAAGACCTCGGTACTCTCACAAGTATGCTTATCGTGGTCTCATCCCCATGGACAAGGCTATTGAAGCTGTCGGTGAGGAGAGAGCGCGAAACGCATGTATGCACGTAAGTTATTGGCCCGTCTGCGATACTGAGCACGATATTGACAACTCTCAGATGGGACAAGATGGCCATGTCTTGACCTTCCAAGTCAATCACGGCGAGAAGCTCAACGTTGTTGCGTTCCGCACAGATCCGAATGAGTGGAGTGATCCTACAAGGCTCACCAAGACAGCGCATCGCCAGGATGCTTTGGATGACTTCAAGGGTTACAACAGCACCGTGACAAACCTTTTGAAGCTAACAGAAGAGACTCTCAGTGTGGTATGTCCAACTTCAGCTTCTATAACGGCCAAATACTGATTCTCGCAGTGGGCTATCTTCGACCTTGGTGACAACCCCGTCCCATCATTTTATAAAGGCAGAATAGCTATCCTCGGCGACGCCGCCCACGCCACAAGTCCCCACCACGGTGCGGGAGCTGGTTTTTGTATAGAAGATAGCGCAGTCATGGCAGAGATTCTCGCCGATGAGCGGGTACAAAATCTGTCAGATATCGAGGCTGCATTTGCCGCTTACGATGAGTCGAGGAGAGAGAGGGGCCAATGGCTTGTTGATAGCAGTAGGTTTGTTGGAAATGCGTATGAGTGGAGGGCAGAGGGTGTTGGAAAGGATATTCCCAAGATTGAGCAGGAGATCAACGAGCGAATTGGCGTGATTTCTAACATTGAGCTTGCGAAATCATGCGAGATGGCTAGGGAGTTGTTGAACAAGAAGCGAGCTTAGATAAATACCTCTCAAATTCAAATAATCTTACGCAACAGACAATAGTCTCATCCAGTCTGATATCTACTATGTATTCCCCAACAAAAACTGCAAACTTTCCCCCGTTTTCATCCTCAAGTTTCTCCGGGCCTCTTGTTTGCAGAACAAACAGATCATCACATCAGAAAGTTGTCACCTCCGTCACTGCACAAAGGGTTATCAAACTGGGCATAACTTTGTTGGTGGGGTACTTACCTGAGTGAATGTTGTTGTCTCTGAGCCTTGCTCATTCTGGTGATATCAAACTCGTGCCCTCCGAGCTTGGTAGACCCTTTATCGTCCTTGAAGTCTCTGAGCTGGAAACCCGTCAACTTTGTCATTCTCAAAGTAACAGTGGGAAAGCTTACTCTATAGTTCCACTTCACGTTATTCCACTTCCCCATCCGCTGAGCCCATTCATCTCGGTGATCTTTGATATCCTCAAGGTCCTTCTCGAAGTTATGCGGTGCGGTAAGTTTGATACCGGCTTCCTCGGCAAGGTCAATGATCTTGTAGATCCAAGACCAGTTCTCTTCTTCGACGCCATAATCCGATTGTTCGCGACCCCATCGGATAAACATGAAGAGAACAAGGCCAAGGTTGCGAATCTCTGAGTCGGGTTTGAAGACGTCTTGCTTCTTCAAGGCCTCGATGGTAGCGAGGATGAGGTCGCCTACAACCTCGCAAGTCACTTGAACTCTTGCACCATCATCAATCACTGGATGTGTCAGCAAGTACAATTCTTCTGGGGGATGGAACCTGAACTTACTGACGTATTCGAGCAGGCCGCCGCGAAGAATCATGGCAAGTCCTTCGACTTCAGGCCAGAAATTGCGATAGGTGGACTTTGGCTTGA
The DNA here is from genome assembly GCA_013396025.1 of Fusarium phyllophilum. NCBI lineage: Eukaryota > Fungi > Ascomycota > Sordariomycetes > Hypocreales > Nectriaceae > Fusarium > Fusarium phyllophilum. The sequence goes on along the minus strand of JAAOAQ010000126.1, from coordinate 205,542 downwards.
AGACAAGGTTGAACTGGGCAATCTGTACGAGTCAGTCAAGCCTAGAAGGGGCGTGCATATAAAAGGGTACTCACGATGTTCTCCAACACCTCAAGGGCTCCGTAGCCACCAAAATCATTATAGATGTACAAGTCAAAGTCATCCGGGCTGCGCTTGAGGCATTCTTGCTCCCACCAGGTATGACGATCAACGCCGCGCATGGTGAAGAACCAAGGCCACTCTGGGTGAAGTGACGCAAGCTTGTCGTAAGGTTTCTTATCCTTGTCTTTCTCGGCATCATTTCCAGCCTCGCCTTCTCCCTCATCCTCTTCATCGTCCTCCTCATCCTCATCATCTTCATCCTCATCATCGCTGCCACGTTCAATCCGAGGAATGGGCATGCAGATGAAGTCCCAATCATCAGCACCTTCGTCATCAGGGACAGTATCATCCTGCTTCATAGCCTCATCTCTCATCTTCCAGTTTGCAGCAGAGAGCTTGAGAGCCTTTTTATGAGCATCGAGCCAAGGGCCGTGGTCATCCCACCATTTGCGACTACCCAGAGTCATCTCGCGACCAGGAGTAGCGTCAATGGCAGCGATCCATCGTGAAGGCATGGGAATCGCTTCGATGGCTTTAGACTCTGCACACTCACGAGGCATGATTTGGGGCATCATGGCCTCTCCCTTTGGGCCCCGAGGAATGTGGCGCTTGCGCGAACCCCTGGGACCCTGCGAGCTCTCACCTTGCTCCGCTGCTGGAGCTTCATTGGTTCGGGCGCTTTTAGACGCAGGCTGACCATTGTCGGGCCCATCGTGAGAGCGTTTATTCTGAGCGTTGCTTAATTTTTTGGGAGGCATATTAAATCGAATTGAGTGATGGTGATAAGGCGAACTTACGTCACTAGATTCTCAGGTGCTCTCCATTTTATGCGGTGAAACTCAAATTTCGAACCCCGGCCTGGGATACGTCACTGGTGACCACAAAAGCAATTCTGGTGTTTACATCTCGACGCGTCAAAATGCTTACCCTGGATGCAACGCGTTATTGTAAGAAATCCGCGATGACGAGGAGAGAATTACGGATGCAAATAGACAGGACTCAAGAACATTAAATTTTGTATGTCCTCTCTTTTCTCGTAGTACTTACATACACTGGCACTAGACTTGCGATTGTTACTTTGCTCAATTGTTCAAATTAGAACTTCCAAAGTTAGGCTCCAACTACGACGGCTGACTTAATGGAATAGGTTACTTTGGCTTCTCTGATCAAATGCGACTATACAAGAAGAATGCCGGGTCATCATTTAGGAACCACTGTAATATCATATTTTAATCTCAGTTTATTCATTCGCTTGCTCTCATAAACCGCGCGCTCACTCCGTTGCGACCCCTACGGGTTGTCTTCTGAAGATGCTTCACCCCGCTATTGCAGCATTGTCATCGCGCTCAGTGTCTCCATTGCTCGACTATTTCCGATCAATTATTATTTGTATTCAATTCAAAGCCTGGATTTGGGATTTTTACCCTTAATACCAAGTGCCTCGGCCTCCTGAATTACCGTGGTCGGGATATGCTCTTCTAAGCTTTCATGTTCTGGCTCCCAGCCGAGGACCTTTCGAGCCCGGTTAGCTCCGGCGCGCGCGTTTGTTCCCAACAGGACAGATCCGTGGGGAATGATGCTGTCTATTCCCTTCGCATCGAGATTGTCAACTTCTGTGGTCGGAATGAGATTAAAGTCATTTGCAGCGACAGCGATGCGACGTGAGATCTCGGCGAATGACTGTAGTCAATCTGTTAGCACTAAAATGTCGCTCACTTGACGATGTTTGCAAAACCCACCAATTCTCCAGCACCAGTGAAAAAGAGGCCATTAGCCCCCCAGATGTTCTCATCCTGATTACCTTCAACCGCTTTCTCAACCAAGCTGAGAAAGATGCGGCTCAAATCGGCGATGTGAATGTTCCCCCATCGACTTTCACCAGAGCCAACTTGCAGACCCTTCTTGCGCTCCAATGTCGCTTTGGCGAGCCCGGGAATTTGCATGCTGCGCTGATTCCCGGGACCACGACCTTGGCCGTAAATGATGGGAGGAACAACAAGCGCGGTCTTTACATTCGAGTTTTGCTCCGAAACGGAAAAGATATAATTGTCCACTGCGCGGCTTGGGTATTGCTTGATGAGCGACTTGATTGAGTCGATGCCGGTAAGGTCATTGTAGATGACATCACTACCTGTACCAAAGACTCGCGACTTGTCGGCGAGCTCACCAGCCGCCAATGCGCTGGCGCCTGAGATTTGGATGTAGTATGGAGGTTTCGCGCTATCAGGTCTTTTTGAGAGAGTTTCGTAGATGGTCTGGACACTCTTCAAGTGGCCGGTGGCCGCGAGATCTGTAGACTGAGTATCAGTACAATGCCTGCCTTGGGATTGGGGACAGGGATGTCAGCGTACGGAGCACGACGTCAGCATCCTGGGTTTCCTGTGCAATAACATCTGCATCGTCGAGTCCGCCAGTAACGAGCTGCACCTGACTATAGCTCTTGGCTATGGCCGCTCCCTTTGAAGCATCACGAACCAAGGCCCGGACTTTGTATTCAGGATGTGACTTCAACAGCGTGTGAAGAACATCACCGCCAATGTAGCCAGTAGCGCCGGTACTGTTTTGTTTCCAGCGGGTCAGCTAAAGTAAAGTTACAGTGGGTGCGGGGTTGAACTAACAGGAAGATCTTGGTCATGGTGAATGATTGTCGAGGTAGAAGCCTGCGATGAATGTTTGGTGTTTGTCACTTTCGAAGAGTGGAAGTTTGCCTATTTAAATGCCTGCGACAATCTTCTGCATGTGAAACAAGAAGTTTTATCGCAATTGGATTGCTTCATAAGCAGCTCATGCGACGAACGGCTATTCTCGCGTCATGTTGAAAGTGCAGTTTAGCGGGGCACGCCCTGTATTCCAGGGTCACCCATACTGGAAAGTGTCCCCGACGCCCTGAAAGAATCAGATTACAAAGACGCGCTGCGGCTATTATCGTATTTCGTATCTTCACGGCTATTGTCGCAAACACAAATGACGACATCGGCTTGCCTCAATCAGGGTAAAGTCTAGAACACCAGGGTTTTCCGCGGATCGGGAATAGCAAATCTGTCAATGTTAATGGCTGAAGAAAAGATAGGCAGATCTTTGAGATGGGCATGCTGCGCTCTGATCACACGCAACAGCCGACAAACGGTCAAGATATTGAGTGCAAAGGAAGAAAGAAAAGAACTAAACCAGGAGGGATTGTTACAATTCACGGTCAAATAAGCCGAAAATTATCATTGCGCCTGCTATCCTAGGGCTTAAAGGGCTCATCAGCTATCACATAGCAACTATCTCACGAACATCAAGCTGTAGAAGTCACTGGGCAGGTAATGGAATATAAGAGTTCTCATGATTGACTATTCTACAGATCTAAATGACAGCTCGTTCCGTCAGAGGCTCGTTGCGAGCAATCCGCCCATAGCTCAAAGCCGACAAATCCAGAGTGCGAAACTCTCCGTACGTGATGAGCTCTGCGACACCTCGTCCACAAGCAGGAGCCTGTTGACTTCCATGTCCAGAAAAGCCCACGCAGAACAACAGGTTAGAGACTTCAGTATGCGGTCCAATGATGGCATTGTGATCAAATGTGTTGAACTCGTAATGACCCATCCACGAGTGCGTGACCTTTGCCGTGGAGAACTGAGGGACTCGCTTCTTGAGAACAGGCAGCATCTTCAAGTTCCACACATCCTCCGCGAAGCTGAAGTCATCGGGGTTGACAGCAACATCAGGGCCGATTGGAGGGCAGCCGACGAGGTAGTCCTTCTTTCCGTATGATCGCATGTGAACGCCAGTAGGATCAATAGTGAGCGGGAGGTCTTGAGACAGAGGTTCATCGACAGAGAAGATGTACGTGTATCTGCGGCGAGCCTCAATCGGGAGATCTATATCAGCAAGGCGCGAGACCTCGGCAGCTCTGGTTCCTGCGGCGTTGATAACATAGCCAACGCCAATACTCTCCCCAGTTTGGAGAGTAACGGATGTGACTTTGTTGCCGACGCGAGTCATTCCAACAACTTCATTGTTGATGTAATCGACTCCAAGCTGCTGAGCTCTTTTCCGAAGGCTATGAGCCATGCCAAGGGCATCAAAGGCACCCTCGTCAACAGTGTTGAGACTGCCCGCCTTGATGTCATCCAGAGCGAAGAAAGGATACTTGGATGCTATCTCAACAGCCGACAGCATCTTAGTCCCAGCACCACAGTTAGTTTGAAGCTTTTGATCTTCCTCAAGAACGGCAGCAAACTCAGAAGTGTCGGCGAGATACAGATAGCCGAAGTTGCGGATAGGGATATCCGGGATGCCGTCACCATCCTCACACTTGAGGTTCTTGCGAAAGTCTTTGACAAATTCGGCAGCATACTGGGCAATCTCAACATTGATCTCGGTCGCAAATTGTTGACGCATGCAGTTATTGCTGGCCTGAGTTGCAGAGCAGGCAAGAGATGGGTCCTTCTCGACAACAAGAACTTTGCCCTTGAAGTCTGGGTTCGACACGAGAAACCAAGCAATTGCTGAGCCGCTTGTTGCGCCACCTATGATAACGACATCGTAGGAGACCGAAGAAGGATGTTGAGGGAACGAAGAAGTAGCCATGAGTAGAAGCTGTAAAGTTGTGCTAGTTGACTGCCGGAGGTAGTGACGATTTGGTAGATCTTGATGGTAAGAAACAGCAATGGTCGCTTCTTCGGATTATATATCATCTCGGAAAGCGCTTTTGCCATGGTCGCGATTATATAACGCTTAACCACGGAGGTTGGCCATTGTAAGGACGCTTCACATTGAGGAGACTTCAGAGTATGCGTTGCTGTCCATCTGCAAAGGCTTGCCCGAGTAAGTATCCGCGAAGCAGCACACTTCTTCTACTTACCTTGATTTGTCAGCCCATCAATTCGGTAAACCGCATAATGGAAGACCGAGGATCCCCAGACCAAGCCTGGATTGCATGAGATTGTCTGCAAAGTATTGAGAAGCGACGGTAGGCGCGCGGTAGATGGCGGCTCATCAAGATCTCGGCCGCGGAGTTCCGTGGGCAACGGACGCTAACTGTTTTTGATAGCGCCGGCTCGATGCGCTGTGGCGACTCAACAAGAGACACGGCAGTTGATTGACTAACGCTGAAAGCATTGCCCTTTACTGCACATTCTCATCCATTAACCTATTTGTGTGAAGATCGATAGACCCGTTCTGCTTTCGTCAGGTTTTGTCACATAGCTACAATCACCGCGCTGGAAGAGCCGAAGAGGAACAGTTGGTGCGATTACCAACACTCGTTAGTGGCGTGGCAACTCAAACCCAATTTCCGTCTTCACACTACTGCACGTCTTCAATTCATCAATCATGAAGGTTGCAAACCATGCACGTAGGCGCAAGGGTATGGAACACAAAGAGAAACATCATTCAAGAAGCTCCAAGCTGACAAGGCCTAGCCTGCGACCTCTGCGTATCGAGAAAGATCAAGTGTGACTTGGCCAAGCCAACCTGTTCAAACTGCAAGCTGTATGGTGTCGATTGCAGCATCACCGAAGTCACAAGTCCGGCTACTGCAAGTAGAAGAAGAGTGCCTGCCAGTGAAGCAAGCCCAGCCAACTCTTCTTCGACCGCCTCAAGGTATGCGGACGCTCTTTGAGCTCAACCTATGGCCATACTGACATTCATGAGGGACGACACAATCGAGTCACGCTTGGCTCATATCGAAGCAAGACTGGACCAAATCACCGCCAAGAAACCATCCGGAAGTTCACCTCACGATGCAACCGCCTTGAACTTCCAGAACTTCCCTGAGATCCGCGTGTACAAAGCCTCAGATATGTGGAACGAAGCCACGACATTGCCTTGCCTCGGTATTTCACCGCAGTTTCCAACGGAAATAATGTTGGCTCAAACAGGAAAGCTTGAGCTGCCACCATTTCAAGAAGTCATGGGAGTACTAGAGAGATACTTCAACAGTTATGGCCGCTACATGCCTCTGTTTGACAAAGAGTCTTTCATGAGAATGGCGGTTGACTGGTACTCTGAGAAAGAAAGAAAGGAGTTGATTCCCTGGGCTGCTATCAACCTTGTCCTCGCTATGGCTTACCGCATCATGGATGATGTACCAATCGAGGAGCTAAAACTGGCTCAGTGCATGAGCAACGTGCAATCTGTCACGACCGAGTTGATGGCCTGGAGTGGTGATATTCTAGGTTTACAGGTTCTACTTGGAATGGTGATACTATTTCAGGGAACAACGAATCCGCAGCTCGCAATAGTACTCATCGGAAGTGCCATCCGTTTGGCGCAAAGCATGGGACTTCCTTCAGCGAGAGCCTTCGACGATCCCGATGAAGCAGCACAACGTCGCCGAGTTTTCTGGATAGCCTACATCCTGGACAAGGTATGACCTTGAAACTTGGCTGTCTACAGAAACTAACCCAGGAGCACAGGACCTTGCCCTTCGCGCCAAAGCGCCATATACCCAATTCGATGCCGAAACCGATCTCGAACTTCCAGAGCAGTGTGTAGATGACGACATGGGAATAATAGAGTCATTCACAGGGATGATTAGGTTCAACTACTTACGTGCTCGGTCTGAGTTGGCAATAATTCAAGGCAAAGTTCACAACTTCCTTTACAGCAGGACAGCTCAACGACTGTCACAAGAGCAGCGGGCAGAGACCAAGGTTCGTATCGAACAATTGCTCTCCAACTGGCGCAGCGCATTACCACAGGAGCTCTTACGATCAGACAAGCTCTTCCAAGACTTCTCGACAATCTCAGTTCACCTTGTGATGAACATGTATAACCGATACCTCGAATGCCTTTACAGGATTCATGGGACCTTTGCTTTTGATGAGACGTGGATCGACAGGGCGCGGTGCTACCTTTCTCCCGCTGTGATTCCCACTGGGGATGATGGCATCGACGGTAGGATCAACCAGAAAGAGATCAGTCCATTGCCGAGTGCGTGGTCCCATTGCGTCGAGCATTCAAGGCTTGGCCTAGAATTATCGGCGTTCGGGAGAGAGCCAGAGTATTCGACGTGGTGAGTTGGACCTCAAAGCCACGAACATACGGACTGACAAGGGAACCAGGCTTCATGCTTGCTGCAATCTCTCGGGACTGATCGTTTTGCTGGTCAATATTATCGAGTTCCCCGACCAGCCGTCCGTCATGTCGGACTGGAGCTTGATTGTAAGAATCCGTAACAAATTTGAGCAGATGAATGCCAAAGCATCGAAAGAACCATTCTTTCTGCTCCAGGTAGCTCATGAACTGGATCGCAAAGCTTCTGGACAGGTAAAGCGGCTCGCCCATATGTCGTCACTCAATCATCAGGAAGCCGCATTCTCTGAGCCATGGGCAAATCCGGACCTTATGTTCCTGTAGGCAACTGGCATCCCCTTTCATGAGTTAGAAGGAGTGTCTAGTCTATCATGACTATGCGATATTGAGCCATCCTTCAAATATCATCACCGTCACTTGATGATGACCCCCGCAAACCGCCCCACAATTCGGGGGAAGAGACCCCGAGTAATGTTCCCCCTCCCCCAAACTGACCGTGTCATCCAATCGTGACCGTTCTTGATAAATACCGCGCGTGCCTCTTCTCATCACTTTGGGGGTCTCGGATTCACTGCACTTCAATATCAGACAAACATGGCGGAAACTCAAGCAACACGAAAGCGATATGCGGTTGTCGGCACCGGCGGTCGCTCAAGCTTCTTCTACTCGGCCATTGCAACAGAATACAGCAAAACATCATGCATCGTAGCCCTTTGCGACACAAATCAGACCCGCATGAACTATGCAAACTCCAAGCTGAAGTCACTCGGTCATGGCGAGGTTCCGACGTATCTCGCCAGCAACTTCGATCAGATGATCAAAGAGTCCAAGCCCGACGAAGTCATCATTACAACCATAGATCGAACACATAACATCTACATTGTTAGAGCTCTCGAACTAGGATGCAATGTCATTACTGAGAAGCCGATGACAATTGACGCCCCTAGATGCAAGGACATCTTCTCAGCAGTCGAGAGAACGGGCCAGAAAGTTCGCGTCACTTTCAACTACAGATATGCGCCTCACAACACCAAAGTCTTTGAGCTGCTGAGATCTGGAGCCATCGGAAAAGTCACAAGCGTCCACTTTGGTGAGTCGACTAGAGCATAGCGAAGAACATGAAGGCTGACAACATGACTATAGAATGGATGTTGAACACCAGCCACGGAGCCGACTACTTTCGCCGCTGGCACAGGGACAAGCGCAACAGCGGCGGTCTCCTGGTACACAAGTCAACCCACCACTTCGACCTTGTCAACTTCTGGCTCCAAACCAGGCCTCAAACCGTGTTTGCCACAGGCGACCTTGCCTTCTACGGCCGAGAGAACGCAGAGAAGCGTGGCGAGACCAAGTTCTATACCCGCGCCCATGGCAGTGAAGTCGCCAAAACCGACCCATTTGCCCTTCACCTCGATGAGAATCCCCAGTTGAAGGCCATGTATCTAGATGCCGAGCACGAGGACGCTTACTATCGCGACCAGAGCGTCTTTGGTGACGGTATCAGCATTGAAGACACCATGAACGTTCTCGTCAAGTACCGCAACGGAGCTAGTCTCTCATACTCCCTTACAGCATACGCACCATGGGAGGGTTTCCGTGTTAGCTTCAACGGAACTGGCGGACGTCTTGAAGTTGAGGTCGTGGAGAATAGCTACGTCAACTCTGGTGGCGATCAGGCACATGAAGGATCTCTAGAGAGCCGCAAGATTCTGCTTCGACCTCTTTTCGAGAAGCCAAGAGAGATCAAGGTCGAAGATGGTGTTGGTGCTCATGGTGGCGGAGATACTGTTTTACTGAATGATTTGTTTGGAACGCCAGTGTCGGATGAGTACATGCGAGCGGCGAGCCATATCGATGGTGCTGCTTCGATACTTACTGGTATCGCGGCTAACAGGTCTATTGCTACGGGACAAGCGATTAACGTAGATGATATTCTGCTAGTTCCCAGTTCATGAACAAAAGAAAGTCAAGCATAATCTTCACCAGGATGAAACGAAAGTTACTATAGCTGATATAAACAAAACCGATAACATCTACGCAATGTTGCTTGCTTCTGACTCCTCACCCATGCGTATCTTCTCCTGGATAATAAACAACTCCTGCTCCCGCGCACTCTTCTCAAGATCAAGAAATGACCAGATTCCAATAGCACTGACCAAGCTCAAAGCAAACAAGAAGTAAAAGGGGGCACTGTTGTTGGTGCCGCCGGGAGTAGCATCAATGATAGCACTGCTGATGAAAGGCCCGATGAAGCTGGAGGATTTGCCGATGATATTGAACAATGAGAAGAAGAGAAATTCGTGTCCTCGGGGGGTGACGGAGCTGATCATGATCTGAGAGTAACTGTACCAGGGGCAGACGAATAGGCCATAGAAAGCCTGATACAGCCAGATCTCCCAGACGTTCTTGAAGCCAAACTTGTCGGTCCAGTTACCAATCATGCCCCAGCCATCGAGAAGGATAATAAAAACCATGACGGCGTTGAACATGGCCTTGACACTGAGGTTGAAGTGTTTCTGGATGAGCCAAAAAGCACCAATGCCGATAGCTTGAGCGACAATACCGACGATGAGGAGGTACGTCAACGTGAGAGTCTCGTAGCTTACGATCTGGTTCTGAAGGGTGCCGATAACAGTGACGGTGGTGTTGAGAGAGTCTCCCAGAAGGAAGTATCCGACAAGATAGATCAAGCTCTGCTTCAGTTGCCATATTTGAGTGAGGGCCTCCCAAAGCTGCCAGAATCCGACGGTAATCATGTTCAAGTGATCCGGGACCTTCATTCCTGGTCGTTTCTTCTCGAATATGAACCAGGGAATGGAGAGGACAAGCCAACAAGCAGTAGCGAAAGCAATCAAAACAGACAGACCCCAGTTGTTGTTTTCGGCACTCTTGTCGACTTTGAGACCAAACATGATGCCCACGATGATGGCTAGGATTACCACTTCGCCAACAGATTGGATATAGAAGGCAACGTTGCTGAGCCTGCTCCTTTCCATCTCATCTTTGCGATCCATCTCGCTTTGGGTGATTTCTCCAGACTCGAACTGAAGGGCAGCCTCTTTCAGCTGCGGAGTGTTTCTGGCAAGAGAGGGAAACGCAGCAGTCCAATAAGTCAAGGTCATCTGATAACAGATTAATCCAACGATGTATAGGGCTGTACCGGTTTGCCATTTGCTGGGATCGTGGACGCCCAACCAGGCGAAGCCGATAGCGTATGCGATAATTGACCAGACCAGAAGAATCCATCGTCGGCCAGTTCCGAAATCTGCGTAAGCTCCAATGATGAGAAAAAGAACTGCCTGAATAGCGAAAGATATGCCATTGGCAAGAAGGACAATGCTGTTGACGTCTCGTGCGCGACCCGCAAATGGTAGAAGCCCTGTATCTGTGGGCGCCGCCTGCGACAGCAGATTCTGGAAAGCAGTCGGACCAAAATTGAACAAGGCGAGTCCATTTGAACCAATGTAGTACGCGTACCAGGACCAGATCTCCTTCTTGGTTGTCTCGGGCATGTCACCCTCTGCCAGCGTAGGCACTATGATGCCTGCGCTAACATCTTGCTTAGCAGTCTCATCATGCAGGTCTTTAGACACCCTGGTCTCTGCTGTCGCGGGATCTGCTTGCGATGCCATCTTTGGAGATTGATTGTGAGGGGAAAAAAGATGTTGGAGTAAGATTTCAATTGAGTTCTCCACGAGGCATTTTTCTCAGCGTGGAGATGCCGTGTAACCGTTCTTATGGTGGATATGATAGGCAGATTTGTTGATCAAACGTTGCTAGTTCTCGGGGGGGGCAAAGTTCACGGCCCTTAGCGGGTGCGGTTGCTCCATGGGGTTAGTCTCGTGAGATCGAGGGACTTTTGCTATCGCAATTTTCCGAGGTTCAAGATAAGCTCAGAAAAGATCGATCCCAAAGAAAATGATATTTCGTCCCCTGGCTAAAGGAGCATTTATATGACAATATTCATCATTCAATTCCTCGATTTAATGTTAATTGGATTCAAAAAGGACATGACTCATTTTTAGCTCAAGCACAGGTAGACGAAAAGAACAGAATGCTTGGGTTGCGAGAGCTTTTAGTTTTAGCAGTACATCAGATTGATTCTCATCTGCTAATCTCTCTATACCTCTCATCTCTACTTTGGCTTGAAAACTATTAATAATATTAATTTCAGAAATAACGTGATCCGACGGAAAGGTCCATCGGCGAAGGCATCATGTATTATGGACAAACTTCCGGTCACGCCGCGCCCGTTCCAAGGTGCTTCCGAAAAGATGTCGCTTCCTATCACAAACATGGCCAAGCATTAGAGGCAGTCGAAAGAGAAAATGATATCATTCGCGAGTTGTATGTACTCGTGGGCCAATATCCAATAGCCTTCCTTGTTAGTCGTCCTGCTCGAAACCTGAAGCCATCTACGAAATCAGCTCAAGAACCAACTTGATGCGTCTGTATCGTTGGTTTTGAAAGGCAGCCTGCACTGCAGACATGCTTCCGGTCATGCCAATCCAGTTGGACGATTCAGAGACGAAGAGGGTGATAGGAGGAGTGGCTGGAGAGGGCAAAGTCAGCATATTGATGTTCTCACTCTTCCAACACAAATCTTGACTCACATCCGTCAGTATTTATCCAGGAAGCAGTGACTTCAAGATTGTCAGGGTCGACGTTCCACTGAGAGATAGTATTAGAATTGAGCAGCTCCATTCGCCAGTGTTGACTAAAGGTAGAAGCTGCTAGTAGTAGATTCACCTGCTGTCGTGGTTCTTGCATCTCCCCTGGTAGTAGTTTCAGTATCAGCGCTGGGAGGGATTGCTGTCGATGTAACATCGCTGGACACCGAAACACTTGCGCTCTCTGCCGATGTCGTCAGGTCAGTGGTGGTCTCAGTGATCGGCTCACTGAACATAGAAGTCGATGCAGAGGCTAAGTCTGTACTGAGTTCTGTAGCAAAGGTAGCTGCTGTTGACGAGGGCTGCGCATTTGAAGTAGCAGCGACCTCTGTGCCTGAGGTGGACAACCCAGTCGTAGCGCCGTTGGTGGATTCGGGTAGAGTCTCAGTGGTCGAATACATGGGCATAGAGCAGTCAAGGTCGTAAAGTGTATAAAGAGACGTCGGGTCTTGTTGGAAACCTTCACTGACCGGGGGCGAGAATAGAAGACATCTGGCGCTGCTCTCGGCGTAGCTCTGACAGCCAGTCACGACAGAGCAAAGCTCCCGACAATCGACCAAACGACATTTCCGACTTCTGGTAAGCATAGGGTCTGGCTTGTGGCCAACCACGCCACAGGAGGGCTGCTCAGTGCTGGTGACAACACGAGGGGATAGATCTGAGCGAGAGGTGTCAACTGGCGAGCCTGAAATGAGCGGCAGGCAAACGCTTAAGAAAGCGAGAAACCGCATTCTGAGAGAGGAATATCACCGCGAGTGTTTCAAACTGGGTTCGGTAACAACAACATTTTGAAGGACCCGTTCACTTTTAAGACAGCTGTCAAGAGACTTCAGCTGATCGCTTAACTTGAAGCTATCGTTTTGTTACTCTAGCGCGTCGATAGTTTCAGTCGCTGATGAATGAGATGTAAGTTTGGCGGCTTGGCCTAATTTCCATATTGGTGGCTGGCAGCAGTTGGTTATGCATACATTTAGGCTTTTTAAGTCTAGACTGTGTCAAACGAAGTGTCTGATCTCTTCATGACTCTTGTCCCTAGTTTCTCGGCAAGATGCGGCGACAATGTAGAGCTCCGACTCTCAATCACTACCAGCCTCACCATCGCGTTGAACTGCTCCCGGAAATTCTGATTCAAGATTATGAAGGGGGAAAACCAATCAACCAGTCAACGAGAGACTCGGAAGGCAACTTGATGAATGTGATAGCTTTTCTGCTCATTTTTGGCATGATATTGACCTTGGGCTTCAGGAAGGGTGTGACTGATGAATCTTTGGGTACAGGAACTAATACCAGCGCAATTTGAACATGTCAATTTTTGCGATACTCAATTTATCCCAGACTTGTCACTCGCGCAACTTGAGATCAAAGTAACTTCTTCGCCTTTGTTCTCCGTTTCACAAGGTGCAGACTTTGCTATAGCTCGCCCTATGATTGCACCACTTGTCTCCACTCGCACATGCTGGCCATTAATGGATCAACATTGACAAATTTATTATCAAACAAGTCGCATGACAAAGTCAAGAAAAATATCAACTCGTGAATGATCATAAGAATCAGACTACAGCGACACCATGGCATTGCATCCCGCAGAGGTTGCCAAACACAACAACGCCAAATCCTGTTGGCTCATCATTCATGCAGGTAAATCGCTCAATAGGCCCTGCACCCACTAATGGAACTACAGAACAAGGTCTACGATCTTACAGACTTTCTTCCAAGTATATATGACGCTCATCACCCGCATCTCTACACTCATACTGACCCCTTCGATAGATCATCCTGGAGGAAAGAAGGTGATCCTGAAAAATGCGGTATGTTTTGCTTGCTCCTCAAAAAGCTCCCGTACGAACTATTTTAGGGCAAAGACTCTACCGCAGACTTCGATCTGATTCATTCGAATGACGTTCTCGATAAGTGGCTGGAACCAGCCAAACACCTGGGCGATATCGATACCAGCGTAGCAGGCATGTCCGCGAATGGAACCGCCCAGTCCAAAGAACAGGAACAGAGTCAAGGGACTTCGATAATCAAGCCAAAGGTATCGCAATGCGTGAACATATCAGACTTCGAGTCTGTAGCACAACAGACAATGAAGAAATCTTCTTGGAACTACTATTCCACTGGGGCTGAGGACGAGTTTGTAAGTTGCCACTTGGCTCGATTCATTCTTAGCATGATACTTACAAGCAACAGACCATCAAAGAGAATAACGCAGCATTCCAACGCATACGTTTTCGGCCAAAGGTTCTTGTCAACGTTGAGCATGTGGATATTTCTACCACTATGCTTGGAGCACATACATCCGCTCCAATCTACATAACGGCTACCGCACATGCCAAGCTTGGAGACCCGGACGGTGAAGTGACGTTGGCGAGAGCAAGCAACAAGCATGATATCATTCAAATGATACCATTGTACTCATCATGTCCCCTCGACGACATCACGAATGCTAGGGAGCCTGATCGGACTCAATGGTTTCAGATTTATGTCAAGAAGGATCGGAATGTGACACGGAAGGCTGTTGAAGCCGCCGAGGCACGGGGATGTAAAGCTTTGTGCATCACTGTCGACAATCCACACCTCGGAAGTCGCGAAAAGGTCTTGCGTTCGCAGCAAAGTGAATCCGAAGACGACGAGTTCGAGGATGCACCAGCAACGGAACTAGATCCGTCTCTCATAATGAACTCGACTCTGTCTTGGGATGATATTCCGTGGTTCCAAGAAATCACCAACATGCCTATTGTCCTCAAAGGTGTGCAGCGAGTTGAAGACGTTATAAAGGCAGCCGAATACGAAGTCCAGGCTGTGATTCTCTCCAATCATGGTGGACGACAACTCGATTACTCAGAGGCTCCAATCGAGGTCCTCGCAGAGGCTATGCCTATCTTGAGAGAACGAGGCCTTCAGGGCAAAATCGAAGTGTACATTGACGGTGGCGTTTGTCGTGGCTCAGATGTATTAAAGGCTTTGTGTCTTGGAGCTCGTGGCGTTGGCATCGGTCGTCCATTCCTCTACGCCATGGCCGCCTATGGACAGAAAGGACTTGAGAAAGCCATTCGCATCTACAAAGATGAACTTGAAAGGAATATGCGACTGCTTGGGTGCACATCAATTGATCAGCTTCACCCAGGGCTGGTAAAGGTGCTCGGTGAGGTTCGGGAAAGGCTATAAACGTCTGATATTTGTTGGCATCATGTACTGCAAGCAAGCATTATAGACTGGCACGACCAGGGGGGGCTTTCGAAGTGACAACGAAATTTAGGAAGATGGACTGATTGCTCGAAAGCTATCGATTATAGTATGTGCATTATCTAATAATATACAGAGTCAAACTTTCTAAACCGAAGCCAATACATCCCGTTGCTTACAGATCTACCACCACAGCTTTACCAGCCACCACCAGCCTTCTTGAAACCAGGGTACATCTTCTTGTTGTAGTCGAGCCAGTTTGTTCCGTTAACACTCAAGTCCTTGTACACAGGGCAGTCCATAGCTCCCATGATAGGCTCAAGAGCAGCGAAGAGGACATCAGTGACGGAAGACAAGGTGGCGAAGAGAGATGACAAAGCGTTGGGGGAGACGGTCTTGATAGCGTTGAGAGCAAAGCAGACAAGGTTGTTGCCCTGAAGAAGGTTCTTTCCGTTGAGGACTCCACCAGCAAGGTCGTCGAAGTTGATTCCGACAAAGGTGTTAACACCGTTGGTGTTACCGCCGATGCTGACAGACGTTAGTTGGGTTTTATCAGAGACGGATCATGAGATGACTTACCTGAGGACCTCGGGGTGACTGTGAGTAACAATGTCGAGGGCGTTAGCAGCAATGCCATAGTCGGTATAGCGGCGGCGGTAGAAGTTCTCGGGAATACGCTCATGGCCAATGACGTATGTCATGTTATCCTCAGGTCCGTAAACAGAGAAAAAGGCCTTGAGCATCTCCTTATCGAGGATACCATCGTCGGGATGCTCAGCAGAGCGGTTGGCAGCAAGACGAGCAGTGAAAGAGTAAGGGCTAGCGCGAACGAGCCAGCCGCTAGCAGGGCCGAACCAAGCGTAGGGGTTGGTAGCAATGGTCTGGTGCCAGCGGTTCTTGTTGTGCTCGTACAGAACATCAATGCTGTAGTTGGGGTTCTCAGCGTCCTTTTGCAGGTTGTAGAGCTCCATGAAGTAGGTCATGTTCATGTCATTGTTGTCGCCAATTGGGTCGTAGAGATCACCACGAGTAGGGCTGCCGTCAACCTCGAAGAAAGGGTGAGAACCACTGAGACCACGTGGAGTTCCGAAGAGTCCAAGGAGATTGTTGTTCATGTACTTGGACCAGCCGCCTTGAGAGACAGCGACGAGGTTGCCGCCAAGAACAACACCCAAAGTCGTGAGGAGAGCGGACATGTCAGGCGCCATACCCCAGACCTTACCAACAGCGGTGACATACTGAGTGAATGTAGCAACACCCTATCGAAAGATTAGTAACTTGCTATCAGTAGAGAAGTATGGAAGCGTACGTTATGAGGGAGGTAACCATGGTTGGCAAGAGTGTTCAATCCTGGGCAAAGTCCTCGAACATCACCAGCCTCAAAATCGGGTGGGTTGAACTCGTGCTTGCCGTGAACTATTTACCCGTTAGTTGGAATTTTAATTTGGGACTTTCTGATTTGGACACCTACCATCGACGAGCTGCTCCTTGGGGTCAAAGTCAATAACCCTCTTGCCCAGGTTGGTAGGGGCCTGAGAGGCAAACTTGCGAATCAGCTCAGGATCAACACCAAGGTGAGGGTTCTTGGCATCACGAGCACCGAACTTGAAAGCATTCAGAGGAATAGGCGTATCAGCATCAAGCTTAGGCAGAGCGGTCGCTTGGTTGGAAAGCAAAGCCGTAGCCAGGGTCGCAAGAGTGAAAGGCTTCATATTATCAACTTCAGCAAATACAATTAAGGTAAAACGAGCGAATGATCTTCAAAAGGAATGAACGAAGTCGGGATTAAAGAGAGAATGCGAATGAGAGTTGACTCATTTGTCATAGCCTAGAGGGTTGAAGTTATGTTTATATACCAGATGCATCGAGAGATTTGATATTCGCACTATTGCAGAGGCCGTCCTTCCGGAGTGCTAAGGGGCGTCTCATTGCTCATCACAATAGGATGCTACCAAGCTGGTGGGAAGACAGAAAGCTTCTCCTTAGTTGATCGTCCAATGGAGCGAGATGAGTTCGAAATACCATCAGCTCTGGCTGGCTAACTTGACACACAGGGGTAGGCAATCCCCAAGTTACTAACCAACTCGTACTTCTCCAGGAAGAACTTGGCGCTTCGAGGTACAGATCGGCAGAAACAAGGTCATAGCTTTGGAAGTTCCTGCAAATTTGATGACGCGGATGCGTTTGTCAAAGTTCCGGCGGGCCGAAGCCTTCTAATCATCTTGCATCACAGGGCTTTACGAGTCCTGGAATCTCTGTCGAAAACTTCATCCCTAGACCGCAAAAGATCGTCGCGAATCTCTCTCTCTTGAGTGGATAGATCCAGATTTGGGATTACTCAAGCCTCTATTGAGTTGCATTTCCGCGTAGGGTTGTGCACAATTGAGCACGACAAGCAAACCCCGGCCAAAGAAGAATAACTTGCAGGTGCTTGAGTCAAGTCCAGGGGGGTTGACCCTTACAGGGCTTGCAAATCCTTCACGAACTCTAGCCAAGGTTTAGTCTCCACGGCAGTGAGTGACAAACGGGCGGGGAAGCAATTACTGAGCTAAGCGGCAGTTGGTGATGACCATAGCCTTTGCTAATCACTCAAGGATGATGTACCCAGCGCCTAACAAGGGTTTTGCGTTGCATTCTCAACCGTTGGTTATCTGAGGTAGTAGTAGAAGCGGGAAACGACAGGGATCACAAACTCAGGGAACAAGCATCCAACGCCTGCCATCTGATCATCTCATCCCTATCTGTGAACCAGCAAAGAGGAAACAAGCCCAAAACAAGGATGCATAACTGACAGAGATGTTGATCTTCAGCCGTTTGTTCTTGGATGCTACTGTACCATAGTGTCGGGATATTGGGTCCTCTATGCCGCAAGTTTCATATCCCTGTTAGTCTTTCATTTCTCGTTTTTCGGAAGCATTGGCATCTTCCGGACTGAACTGCGTAACACTCTGAGGTTATGTATGTTGGTTGTTATGACCTTTTGAATAACAAAAGAAAGGAATAGTTGCCGGAATGTAACATTCAACGGGCGAAGCTTTTCAGTGGCAATTCAAGTGATCCACTCGACCCCTCGACACCAGATATTGGGGATTTACTAGTATTATCGGTAGTTGAAAATCTTCAGGGGCTTGGGCGTCGTAATATTCCATTGTACTGAGATATAGATAGAGACATAAAAGACATCTTGCCTATTGTTGTTTATGCCTTTTTACGTTGGTTTCTGAGCTGGCTCTGATATTTCATGGTGATTCCGTTCAACACAGACTCTACAGCTATGCGTCTCCTGTCGTTTTCTTTCTTTGCAGCAGCCCTGGTAGGGCTCGCTAATGCGGCCAGCTTTACTGAGCTAGCTGCTCAGCTCCCCGACTGCGATGTCAGTGACAGCCTGCCGCCCACTATCCTGCTTTGACTAACAGCTAGACCAGATACAATGTGTCCAGCAAGCGATACCACAGTCACCATGTTCAATGACAAACACCACTTGTCTCTGTACCGATCAGACATTTGCAGGTTTGACGCAGGCTTGCGTTCTGAAGAACTGCACAATCAAGGACTCTCTGAGTAGGTTACCTGTCAGGGTAGCAATGCATGAGCACTGACCATTCCTTTTCTATAGCATTGATGAGAGTCCAGAACCTGGCTTGCGGTGTTCCTATCAAGAGCCAGCAGATGAAGTTCAGGCTCAACGCGCTCGTTGCCTGTATCCTCGCCGAAATCTGTGTGATCTTGAGAATATACTCCAAACTAAAAATCTTTGGAAAGCTTAGCCCTGATGACTATGCGATTCTCATTGCAGGAGTATGTTCCAGCCCAATCCCCAGTTACCATTGCTAACAAAGCGCCATAGTTTGCTACAGTGCCTTACATCTGGCTCGCGTGCAGACTTGCAGATCTTGGTTTCGGGCTAAACATCTGGGACATTACTCCGTTCGAGCGCCTGTATGAACTACTAAAGCTCTTCTGGATAGATCAGATCATGTACAGTGTTCATTTGTATAGCACAAAGATCTCGATTCTTTTCTTCCTCCGCGGTATCTTCACTACTTCCGAGTTCAAGAAGTTGACTGTGTCGATCGGCATCTTTGTCTGCTTGTGTGGTGCTGCTACAATGATCACCACTTCACTCCAATGTCTTCCAGCTTCCTACAATTGGACAAGCTGGGACGCCGAGCACAAAGGCCACTGCAACGACCTCAACTCGCAGACTTATGCTTTCGGTGGAATCAACATGGCTTGTGATATCGTCATCCTGGTCTTGCCGATCAATCACCTTTGGAAGCTGCAGGTCAAGGGCCGACAAAAGATTCAGCTCTTCGTTATGTTCAGTCTAGGCATTGTGTAGGTTTCTATGACCCCGGGTCTTTGCATGCAAGCTAACAGTTCACAGTGTCACGGTGTTTAGTATTATCCGACTACCATTTCTGATCACTTTGGGAAAGACGACTAACCCAACCTGTAAGTGCCCAGGATCGAGATGCAGCGCAAACACGCTAACACAAATGTCAGGGGAATACGTTGAAGTCACTATCTGGTCTATCTGGGAAACGGAACTCGGCATGGTATGCGCAAGCCTCCCAGCCATCCGCCACCTCTTCAAACATCTCTGGCCCAACGCCATGGCTACCATTGCCTCCAAGATGAGCTTCTCCGGCACAAACAAGGACTCCACACTGGACAAGAGTGCTGGAAGCTGGGGTGGTAGCCGTGGGGCTCGCTCCAAGACAGATAACAAGGAGTACTATGAGCTTGATGAGCGGAGTCTCATTGGCAAGGGACCGGATCCTGCCACTAATGCGAGCTCCACAAACGCTCATTCAATGGCGTAGACGCCTACGACCTTGTGGCTTTGTGAAGCGTTTAGATAATATTTTACACTTTCGATGTTGTTTTATTACATTAATTTCATTGTGCCAGCTCTGTGCGGTATATGGGTCACATTTAGATAGGCGCGTTCATTCGTATAACAAAATTGCTTCCCACGCGACTCTTGGGTAACGTTACTGGGATTTAACTTCAAATACCTTGGTGCCGATCCCTTCCTCCTGCCGTGTGTCATGCCCAAGTCGCGAGTGACAGGATCTCTATTGTAGTGCCCACTGCCCTTGACTGTGTCGTATAATCTTCTTGTCATAGAAAGGTCTCACTGTGAGAAGTCTTCTGTCAACAAAGGCACATGGATATTCTGAACTTATTCCTGCTAATCTGCGGTTTTTTACGGATTCGATGCCATCCCCTTACCCTGTCATGTATTGGATCCCTGGGATTAACACCCTGTCAATGATGTCTCACCAAGGCCCGGTCCTTAGGCCCCCAGTGATCGTCATATAAGGAGCCACTAATGTCCAGGGACCGTTGAGAGTCTTCCGTCCTTGCGGGCCGTTTAGCATCAAAACCCAATCTCAATGTTGCATTGCTAGGCAGGCATTATCTTGGATGCTCCCTCAACGGCGACACCGAAAATGGCTAGCCAGGATCCAACAAGAGAGACACTACTCCGTACCAAAGTCAAAATCAGTCCATCGTGTTCATTAACAAAAGAGGGTCAAGATTGTTTTAACTTCCTAGATCCCAATTCACCAGATATTTGGACTTACGGGGATCATACTGACGTGTTTTAGGGGCATGATTTGTTTCTTTAATTTATTCAGTGTGAATATTCCAGGAGTTGGGTAACCTGGGCTCACAGTGTTTGATAATGCTACAGTAAGTACTGGGTTTGCTCTGATGCAACCTCGGACTCGCCTAATCCAACGTCTCCCCATGACGGATACTACGCCGTTCGTTGGTCACTGTCCCCTATCCGCGTTTACATAGTTTACACTATTCATCCTATCTCTTTGGTCTGCATAGGCCATGTAACAATGGTTATTCACATTTTTCCACTGCTTGGAACGCTTGCCTCAATTTCAGGCCGCAAACGCATTGTGTCTGATTATCTGATGGGCTTCTGGTGGCAAGGCCTCACCATTAAGTAGTACCATTGTGTGACTTGGAGCGACCCAATGACTCTGCTCATACCAGGAGACATGGCAGTGAATAGGGTAAACAAATTCTGGGGCATATTCTATACAGCATCCATGTTCCCATGTTTTGTTCATGCACAGCTCGCAAAACCCCCATGTTTCAATCCGCCAGGCATCCATCGCCAGGTTCCATGTCCCAATACAGCTCTTCACTAACCAGGGCCTGTTTCACTTGGAGGACTAGTTGTCCTATTATGGGATTCACTAACTTCAGCAATCTAGGCAATGTCCGTATTGGTGCAGCTCAACTAATGTGACGATACCTTCCAGGATGTAGGGCCCAATTTCCCAAGCAACCCACATTCCGAATGTAGTCCTCCCCTGCCTCTTCGTATGTCAAAGATGATCCAAATCTTCCACGTTTCTTGCGCCGCAAGCGTGACTGTCCCGGTCTGCCGGAGAGCTCTGGCAGCGGGGATCCCCTCAACGCACGTGCTAGACTGGCGTCAACGGTCAGGCAGTTTGTTCCGTATCTGGGCTGATCTCCCAGCTCAGGTGAACGGGCTGATAATGCACAGCACTATCTCGGTTGTGCTTGAAGATTTTGCAGATAGGAGGCATCATACACTATTACGTGCTGGTGGGTTGATGGCTAATCACTCGGGTTCCTCGAGTAAATCGTCCGATACTCCGAGAGTTCCATTCACAGCTGGTATATGACAGTGATAAGGCTGCATTTGACAGCATACCATTGTGTCATCTTAATTGGACTTGCCTTTTGCTCTCCATATGCCCTTGAACTTTCATTCATTTCCGACCCCAAGTTATTGCCATGGTTGCTTCCGAGAAGAAGACCTTTGAAAGGTCTGCTGGTCTGTCACTCACTCGCTTCTTGAGATTTATTTCCTCAGAATACCGCATTCTGTTCACGTTCGTTTTTACCCTCAACCTTATTGGCGTTATTATCTTTCTGTGGCTATGGTTTCTTGATGGCCATGCAAACCCAAACGCCTGCGGTCTCGCAACGGCAATAAATCTCGCCGTCAGTATTGTTATTCGAGAAGAGCATGTCGTCAATGGCCTATACTATGTCTTCACAGCGTTTCCAAAAACGTCACCACTCTGGCTGAGGTCACGGATGGGCAAGATCTACCATCTTGGAGGTCTGCATAGCGGCTGTGGAGTGGCAGCTACCTTCTGGTTCATCATGATGTCCATTGAGAAAACCAGCTTTTTCAATAACACTGAGGACCGAGATGCCGCCATGTGGGTTTACATTGTTATCATCTACATGCTAGACTGCCTTCTCATTGCAATGCTGGTCATGTCTTACCCCTCAGTTCGAGCGAAGATCCACAATGCTTTTGAAATTGTTCATCGACTGGCTGGCTGGTCTTCTCTGGCTCTTCTCTGGTGCCTTACGGTTCTCGATGCAACAATTAATACCAAGCCGGGTGATTCACCCGCAGCGGCTGTTTTCTCCAGTGCACCAGTTTGGCTCGTCTTTATCTCAACCTGTTGTGTCATATCAACTTGGCTGAACTGTCGAAAAGTTCAAGTTGTCTCTGAGCGACTATCTTCACACGCTCTTCGGATGTACTTCGACTACACCAATCCTCAACCTGGAACCACCATTCGACTCTCATCTCGACCTTTGTTGGAATGGCACGCCTTTGCAACTGTCAACAACCCCAAGGAAAATGGTTTCTCAGTAGTTATTTCAAATGCAGGGGACTGGACGAAGAAGGTCGTCAACGAACCACCTCGTGAGGTTTGGGTTCGCCGTACACCAACCTGCGGCGTCTTGCGTATCGCCCCGATGTTCAATAGTATTGTTCTGGTTGCGACTGGTTCCGGAATTGCACCATGCCTTCCAGTCATTCTTGCACAGCAAACACGGGTAACTCTGTTCTGGTCAACTCGAGACCCAATGGAGACCTACGGTCCAAATATTGCTTCTATTATCGTGGGAATGGGGGATAATGCACATATCCACAACACTTCAACTATGGGCCGACCCAATACACTTCCTACAGTCCTGGACCTGTACAAGACGACACAAAGCGAGGCTGTAGTAGTAATCTCTAATCCAAAACTGACGATCGACTTGGTCCTGGACTTGCAGGCATTGGGAGTACCAGCTTTTGGTCCAATCTGGGATTCGTAGGAATTCCCAGGTCACGTATACTAGGATTGAAAAGAGTTACATCATTAGGTAGAATGTTAGATAATACTCCGCTGCCTCCATCTGTTGCTTCACGGCTTATACAACGGCATTGAAAATAAACCATTGATATTTGAATCCCAACCCATTTTCCTACGAAGAATCAAGTGCCGAGTCCCAACACTAACTTTGACAAAGTCTATCATAAGATACCGTCGATTAAGGAGATTCTCTCAGGACTACGTGCCGGCACTGCCTCTTCTCAGACTATCATCTTTTTTACATCCGCGGCAACCTTATGAAAGCGAGGATAACAGACAGTTAAACATCTTCCTTCAGGTTTCTACGGCCTTCCAATACGACGTTATGTCTCACCGCCTTTGGTGTCCTTGGCCAGTATGATTCATCTCATCCTTCGTGATGCAATTCCATATTGCAGATCCCCCCTTCTTACTACTACCTGGCTCCAACGTGCTGGACCCCGGAACCCACAGCCTCAAAAAAGCTTGGGTCAGGCTAATCCGGCAGATGTTACATCGACCAGGTGGGTAAGCTTTGCCGGGTGGCCCTCACCTCCATCCTTGCCTAGCTCAGCACTTCGTCACAGTTCTCGTACCAAAGATCACTTGGCCGATCATTATTAGTTGGCTGCCTGAAGCTCGTAGCCTCGGTGAATTTCAATTTTTCAGGGCTTGTACGTGTTCTCGACTAAACCTTGGAGCGGTGGCGGGCGTATCTATGACGAAAATACGATGGAAGCCGTTGAATAAGTAGTTGAAGGTTCTCACTTAGCTGTCACTGCCTTAGATCTCACTGCTCTCATCTCAATCCCAGTTCTTAACAAATCTACTATTATTCTCTATAACGATCTTCTCTCTTATCGTC
The DNA here is from genome assembly GCA_013396025.1 of Fusarium phyllophilum. Lineage (NCBI taxonomy): Eukaryota > Fungi > Ascomycota > Sordariomycetes > Hypocreales > Nectriaceae > Fusarium > Fusarium phyllophilum. The sequence continues at coordinate 181,570 of JAAOAQ010000126.1, read as the reverse complement.
TTCAAAATGACTAGCAGATCTGTCACCATTACCAAGCGCTACAATGAGCCCATTTCAATGCGACAGAGTTCATTGCAATGCATGCAGGAGAAGCAAGCGACCCATCAGTCTGGTAACGACCCCTGAACCAACAGCACCCACTACAACATGTGACTGACTTGAGGTAGCATACAATGCAGAGACAGAAAGGCCGAGCCGCATGAAGAAACTCGCTTACCACTTTGTCACATTATGCCTCTTCACCAAAAGTGACATGCCCACTTCCACCGGCATCAATACCACGTTCGCCATCGCAGGGATCCTAGCTGGTCCTGGCACCATCAGCAATGCCGACATCAAATGGAATGATATGGGTAAGGGCATTCTCGTTGCTCTCTACTTCACCTGGCACTTGACGCTCTGCTTCAATCTCGGAAATCAGCGTCAGCCGCAGTCCGTCATTGAGGATGGCGTCAACAAGCCGTGGCGACCCATTCCAGCTGGCCGCATCTCCCCTGAGCTGGCACACAGATGGCAGCTAGTCTCAATTGTCACCCTCCTTGCTCTGTGCTATACTACTCTGGGGGCTTGGCAGGAAACTGCCTTTTACCTCTTCTGTACATGGCTGTACAATGAGCGTGCTTGGGGCGACAAGAGCTGGTGGCAGCGCGCGCTAATGAACGCCTGCGGTATCACTACCAACCGTGTAGCAACCCTCCGGGTAGCTGTCACCGCCATCCAAGCCAATTCTCATGAGGACTTCGAGTTCACTAACAAGGGTTTGGGCTGGTTCCTCATGTGCGCATCCCTTGTCTTCACCACCATCCAAGTTCAAGACTTGCGTGATCAAGAGGGTGACAAGTTGATCGACCGCCAGACCTTTCCTCTTATTCTTGGCGATGCACCAACACGCTGGATCACAGCTGTAGCTGTCATGATCTGGTCATTTATCTGTCCACTTTACTGGGGACTTGGGGTTGTCGGGTGTGCTGTACCCATCTTGACTGGAGCTATAGTCTCAGCTCATATGCTCATCTGTCGCTCTCGTGAGCGGGACCAAACAAGCTTCCGCCTGGTGGCAGCTTGGTGGGTATCATTGTACTTCCTCCCCATGATGAGTGCACGTGGACTATAGGCTTGGCATGCCATGCAACTAGGAGTAAGACTGTGGACGAACTGGGTAGTTAGCCATGGTTGATGATGTTTGGATACACTCTCTAGTGGAATGTTAGACTTGGTGTCTTGTGGATAAAAGTGACTCGAGAGGCCACGGCTTGGGTACATGTAGACTGAACTTGCATAGAAAAGGTTATAGAAGTAAAATTGAAACGAGTGATAAGAAGTCTCATGAAGTTTGTAAGTGTTCCAGATCCATTCCTTGGTCAACTCACATTCTACAGTTCAGGGTAGAGAGTTGAAGTGATGATGGCGAGTGGCCATGGATATTGATAGAATGATTGGTTGGATCAGTGTCTAGGCTCATTGGTCACTCAAAGTGGGGTTGTCACGACTTCGGCTCCTCAAGACTGATCACGACAGGGAGAAACTCTATTTAACCCGCTCAACCTCTTGCAACTGATTCATCAGAATGGGCTTCGCCTGCGACCCTTGTTCCATCAGAAAAATAAAATGTAGTGGAGACACGCCTTGCAAGCAATGCAAGGCAACGTCTTTATCATGCTCATACGATAGGAAGCGCAAGAAGTCGGGACCGAAAGGGCCCAGAAAGCGTACTAAAGAGGCCATCCTGGAGGCTCAGAGATCTGCAAAGCATACAAGAAACGACATTGATGGTCAAGTTCGGGCCCAAGACGTGGCTCAAGCTCCTTCATCCACGCAGCACAATGGATCCTCAAATAGTTCGCCAAGTAGCGGCTCCCAGAGTCCACAAGGCGTGCAGGATATGACGATTGTTAGCTATGATACTCGGATACCGATGTCATCCTTCAGCTACTATTTGAACATATATCACGACTGTTTATATGTTGTATGGCCCGTCATAGACCATGAAGTACTTCTCACCCGTCTCCGCAATCCCGATAACAAGATTGCATATGCCTTGGCCGCATCAATATGCTCAGCAACACGAGCCCAGCTTCGCCTCTCGAATGATGATGCAGGCCCTTCAACATATCAAATGGCATGCGAAGCTGAACAATCTCGTCTGATGCTCGATTACTCGAAGCATCAAATCATTGACGGGCTGTTGACATGTTTCTTCCTCCATGTCTTCTACTCCAACAAGGGACGAATCACAAAGTCTACACTACTTCTTCGAGAAGCCATCGCATATGCACATATCCTTGGACTTCATCAAGACCTGTTCTACACTGATTTGAACCATGATACGGTCCAGTATCATCTTCGCATTGCGTGGATTTTGTTCATCACGGATAGGTGAGTCCTGAGTCTCCCGCTCTCGCTCTCGCTTTCGCTCTCCCGAAATCCCGCTGACACACTTCCAGGGCTCACTCCCTTCAACACGATCTTCCTCCCACGTTTAAGCTCAGTCCGACACTGCCGGAGCTCCATCCACAACAAGGCGCGGGGCTTGGCTCAGCATTCTGCAGTTTATGCAGACTGTTCCAAGCTTTCGACGACGCCTGCCCCCCAGATGTCAGATCCAACCAGGTTGGCTTCTTGGGTACCATTAGCTCACAATTGAGGGCACGGCATCCCCTTCCTCTTTGCGACAATGAGATCCAGCGAGCCGACATCGTTGTAACTGACTCTTGGCTTCGCGTCGTGCTATGGAAAGCGGCCATCCCGTATGTTGACGCAAATACTGACCCAAACGACCAAGGTCTAAGTGTCTCGTTTCCCACATCTGTGGCGAGAGATTTACTGGCGAAACTGACCACTTTGTCCTCCTGCGCTCTCGAGACCCATGGCCCTGGAATGGTGAGAGTCCACCGCATCTTACTCTCGCCAAAATGCTGATCCGGAACAGATGTCGAAATTGTTTGAAGTCGCAAACTCAGTGGCAGACGTCATCATCTGCGCCCCTGACCTCGCAGATGTAGATTCGGCTCATGTTGGCCCTAGAGATATTCTGTGCGCCCTGAGCAGCTTGATCGCCTCGCTGCGAACGACAGCCAACCCTGCGCTTCTTACCCTGTTGCGAGAGAAGATGATGGCCTGTGCATTAGGCCAAGTAGGGCCTGGAAGGCCGTTGCAGATCACGGATGTCCCGGATGATGATCTACAAGCTGAAGAGATGAGTCTAGTAGACTAGAATGCTACATCGACGGCCATAGTTCACAACTAGTAGTTACTAAAGTGTGGTGAGTCGTCAATAAGCTTTTAAGCGTAAAGCATAAGAACTCTTTTCAACCCGGCACTGCCTGTATCTCAACTATTCCAAGTCACGAATACATCCAAATGCATAACAATTCACGATGCTTTTCATACAAAGCTTCAAATTTCTGGCCTAGCCCCTTTCAGGTTAACCTCCAAATTACGTCCTCATTAAACGCCCTCAGATATGCTCCGCTCCCCCCGTCATGCTTTCGGCCTCAACTGATTTGCGCAGAACTCCCCTGGACGCTTCGGAGTGAACTGGGTCCGCAGCAATGCCATCAAAGACAACCGCGATTTCCTCCAAAGTCCTGCCCTTTGTTTCGGGGAACAGGAACCATATAGTTGGCAGCATAGCCGTCAGTGTTGCAATGTAGACGAAGTAGAACTTCCACTGAATAGCTTCAAGGGCGATGGGGTTGACATATTCTGGCAGTAAATGTTAGCAGTAATCCCCCAGTAGTCGTGGAGATAACTTACGGTTGAAGAAGCCAGCTGCGAACACGACAGTCAAGTTGATGCTGAGGCCCTTGGACCTCAAGTCGAATGGCAGGATCTCGACGGGGTAAGCGATGGATAAAGGCGTAAAGGCAATGTCGTAGAAGCCAAAGAAGATGAAAAGGAACGCAACCACGCAATATCCTGCGGCTTTGGTACCGTGCTCGGCGAAAACGGCCGAGAGAGCTGTGACTATAATGAAACTGGCCAGCATGCCACTGGTTGACAGAAGCCACAGTGGTCGACGACCATATCGTTCGGCAGCCATGGCTCCCATGGCAGCTAGAATGGCGTTCCACACTTGGAGGCCGAGGTTGATACCAGCTTGTGAGACTGCGTTTGTGACTCCGACGCTCGTCAGGATAGGTGCAAGGTAATAGGAGACAATGCCTAGCTCGAATCAGTAAACAGGCTTCAGACATTTCGTTTCGTCACTTACCGTTTCCAGCCCACTGAATCATGAAGCCGACCAACACACAGATCAAAAGTCTGTGGCGGTTACCTTTGGTCTTAAAGAATGACATGAATCCGATATTACTCTCCGCTTCGCGCTCTTGATCGATAACCGTGCAGATCTCCTTGAACTCAAAGTGAACAAGCTCATCCTCGGTATCACCATTGGCGTGATACTTGACGAGCATTGCGAGAGCTTCATCACGTCTGTTCTTGGAGATCAACCATCGAGGAGATTCGGGAATAAAGGTCAGGCCGATGAGTTGAAGGCCTGGAAAGAAAGCCTGGAATAAAACGGGAAGTCTCCAGCTCCAGCTGCCACTCATATGTAGTGTTCCAATGGTAACGACGGCCGAGAGAATGGCGCCCCAGAACCAGATGGCTTGGAACATGTTGGTGACATTGGCGCGGTGTCTCGGGTGAGCGATCTCGGTGGTCAGAGGTGGTGCCGACGTTTGTGCGAAGCCTAGACCGATACCTAGCATGATCTTAGTGCCCAAGAATGCCCATGGACCGTTCGTGGAAGCTTGGATGATAGCTGCTGCGATCATGATGGAAGAGCCCAGGGCAATTGTGAAGCGGCGGCCCATCCAATCACTGACGTATGCTGCTGGGATGAAGGCTGGCAAACCACCTAAGCTGATACCAGCTATGATCAGGCCAAGGATGCTGGTGCTGACGTCTCCGATGTTGTCATGCCCTGAACGATGTCAGCGGATGTTTGGGAAGAAGCACAAGAACTTACATTGCTTGATGGTCAAGAGTCCATTCATGAGACTTCCGTCGAATCTGACAATGACTTAGTACATTTCGACAACAGGATAGAGGCAAAGAGGAAACATACCCGTTGGCAGCAGCTGATGCGAACATGAACCCAATGCCGATGTTGAGCTTTCTCAGGCCAGCATCGTGCATCCAGTTCTCGTTCGTGTTGTTTTTGTATCGTTTGTAGACAGCATTGCCTGGATTGGTATCTTTGGAGGATATGACAGCCATGATGGCGCCCGGTAGTGGTCGATTTGGGGTTCTTGACGAATATGTAAAGGGGCAAAGAGATTTGGTGTCGATTGGGGTCAAGATTGCTGATTGTGTTAGTGCCTAGAGGATAAAAGAAGGCTTTCTGGTCCGATTGTCTTAGTCTTCGTTGTGAGTGAAGCTGGTTGAGATAGAGACTCTGGACACTACTGGGAACAATGCCGGGCTTATATATGTGTTTTCTGAGTTGAAGCATCACCAGAGACCAAGTCACTTAACCGTCAGCCCATACGTGACTGGTGGCCCTCGGCATTCGGATCATGAGAAAATCTTAAGGTCTGGAATAAACTAGCAGGGAAAATCACCCCATGGAGGTCAGATGCTGTTCCCCAGCTTTCCTCCACAAAACCCGATGAATTCTCTGGTTTTAACCTGGGGTTGAGCAACAGCTGAACTGATTGGCGGAAGGAATTTCGGCAAGATTACTGACTCGATTTGTTGCCCTTGTTATGTGGGGCGGCGGTCCCGGAAGGATTCTCGGGAGGTTTTGGGGGAGGATTCTTGGAAGAAATAAGATGGGACAGCGCATGTGTTCCTCTGCGGGCAGATTCTCGGTGATGACAGCGGAATCTCCATAGTGGCCCTCTTCGGCCATGTTCAAATAGTCTCTGTCATTCCACCATGGACTCTCCTTCATCTTTATTCACGCAAGCACAATCAGCAGCCATGCCCTCTGCAACACAAGACATCTCCGGCCCGGTCAGCGAGGCCTGGTGGAAGGAGGCTTCTGTCTACCAGATCTACCCTTCATCTTTCAAGGACTCAAATGGAGATGGCATCGGGGACATTCCTGGTGTGATTGAGAAGCTAGACTACTTCAAGAACCTCGGTGTTGACATCGTTTGGCTATGTCCCGTTTATCCGTCGCCTCAGGTTGACATGGGTTACGATGTAGCCGACTACTGCGATATTGACCCGCAGTATGGAACCATGGCTGACATCGAGCGACTCATAGAGGGTCTGCATTCAAGAGGTTTGAAGCTACTGATGGATCTCGTGGTTAACCACACCTCGGACAAGGTTAGATAGCACTCACAGCGGAATTAGCACTTGCTAATATCTTTCAAGCATAAATGGTTCCAAGAATCCAAGTCATCTAAAGACAGCCCTTACCGAGGTTGGTATATCTGGCGAAAGCCTAGATACGATGAGAATGGAGAGCGACAGCCACCGAACAACTGGCTCTCCTATTTCGGAGGTATGTGTCCTCAAGCAGTCCGGGCTTTCTCGTCACTAACAAGAGACTCTGCACAGGAAGTGCATGGGAATACGACTCTGCCTCTGATGAGTACTATCTCCATCTTTTCGCCAAAGAGCAGCCCGACCTCAACTGGGAGCATGCTCCTGTGCGCGAGGCCGTACATGATATCATTCGTTTCTGGCTGGACAAAGGCGTCGATGGGTTTCGGTAGGTCCCTTCTTCTCAAAGTTTCAATTCACTCAACTGACTCGGTAGAATGGACGTGATCAACTTCATCAGCAAGCAAGACGGCCTCCCCGACGCCACCGTCAAGATTCCTGGAGCCAAGTACCAGTGGGGCGACGAGCATTACGCCTGTGGTCCTCGACTGCACGAGTATCTTCAAGATATTGGCAAGATCCTCAAAGAGTATAATGCCTTCTCCGTTGGCGAAATGCCAGCAGTTCAAGACCCTAAGGAAGTCATCAAGAGTGTTGGTGAAAGCCGTGGCGAGCTAAACATGATCTTTAACTTTGAGATGTAAGTCGAGATCAACCTAAACAAATTACATCTATTCTAACTTGATGCAGCGTGGATATGGATCATGGCGACGAAGGAAAGTTCTCGCCACACAAATGGGAGATGCAAGACCTGAAGAGGATTGTCAACAAGTGGCAGACGTTCATGTACAAGAACAAGGGCTGGAACGCCTTGTATCTCGAGAATCACGACCAGGCAAGGACAGTTTCGAGATGGGCCTCGGATAAGCCCGCCTACCGAGCTCTGTCCGCCAAGATGTTGTCCACGTTCCTCTGCTTCCAGAGCGGTACAATCTTTGTATACCAGGGACAGGAACTGGGAATGGCCAACATGCCGGCGGACTGGGAGATGACTGAGTATCGAGACCTGGAAACATTGAATCACTGGGAGGAGTATGTGTTGTCTTTTCCCGTGATGGTCGACAAGTGGCTAACTTGTATTCAGGTTGAAACAGACAGCGGGCTCTGATGCGGCAGCCCTTGAGATCGCGCGCAAGGAATACCAACTCAAATCTCGCGATCATGCACGAACACCAGTACAGGTAAGCACAAACGCTTTGTAGAATAATGAGACTGTCTGACATGATATCAGTGGGACTCCTCACCGAATGCGGGCTTCTCGACAGCAGCACCATGGATCCGAGTAAACGACGACTATAAGGAGTGGAATGCCGCAGCTCAGGTCGCCAAGCCTGACAGTGTGTTTGAGCACTGGAAATCTGCACTTGCGCTTCGAAAAGAGCTGAAGGACATCATCGTCTACGGAGACTTTGAGCTTCTTGACGAGGAGAACGAGGATGTTTTTGCGTATGCGCGGTCGAATGGAACACAGAGGGTTGTCGTTGTTTGTAACTTCCGAGACCGAGAGATTTCTTGGTCCCCTCCGGTTGATTTACAGTCGGGCAAGGTTTTGCTTGGAAACAATGCGGCAGTTAATTTGTCGCAGAAGACGGTCAATCTTCGTCCCTTTGAGGCTTTTGTTTGCCAATTAGATTAGAATAGACATCTTAAACTAGACTCAATCAGTGTTTCAAAGAGTCGGTGCCTTATTGTACAAGACCACAGTCAATACAGCCGCAGAAATGAAGCTTGCCACCTAGCCTGGGCAACTTTGAAGTTGTATATGACAGATCGGTTGCTCAGGTGAATGGTACATCCAAGAGTAAGCGATATCAACAGTCATTTGCGACACAGCAGGCACCAATAGCTATTCCTCCGCTTCGGAGATCCTCCCCGAATAGCTCAGCTGGAAGAGCGTTCGGCTGTAACTGTTAACTGACACCGAAAGGTCACTTGTTCGATCCAGGTTTCGGGGAAACAATGTTTTTGGCATTTCTGACAACAGTAACAACTTGAGAATGGTTTATGTGTACCGTTAATCAATTATAAAAGCCCGTTAACAACTACCACTAATCTTGAGTTTTTTTATACAATACGACTTCGAGTGTGAGAGTTTAACATCCGTGACAGTACCCCAGAGCTAGACCGATGTTTCTCCGCATCTTCGCGAATCCCTTCCTCGCGTACCGCGTTTGTGCATCCCACGGTAGCATAGATGATGACCGTGTGAACGTCTCAACAAGCACAGCAAAGATGCAATACGCTACTGCGGCAATTGGACGCTACCCCGCCGTTTTTGGTTTCACGAAACTCTGGCCATGTGCGTGCGAAGCTGTGCTACTGACGTCATCGTTTCCGCGCTGCGCCAGATCATTTTGCTAAACCTCAAACTCCAAAGCAGAGGCGCTCTTCCTGTTCATCGGGGTGCCCTTCGCAAAGGCTACTGTTTACTGTTCACCTCTTGACATCCATTTGTTTCGCGTGTTTAGTCACGCGACATGGACTGCTGTTGTTGCTTGCCGGTTCCTGGCACTGCCGTGAAGATGCTCACCAACCCTCAGCACCGGGATCTTGTGCCTTGACCGAATACTTCACAGCGGCTTGAGCAATCGATCGCCTGAACAAGTATTCCGCGCCTCAACAATATGCAATCTTCAAACGAGCAAACACCAGAGGTACGGGTGATTGCCGTTTGCTTTGGTCCGCCCGCATCGCTCTTGCGTTTGCACTCGCACACTTACTTCGACAGTAGCGTTTGTTCCATGAGCCTTAAACGTCTAGGTTCCCAAACCTTCATCTCTCCTCTCGCCGCGAGTGAAGCATAGTACGTCCGCTTTATAGGTCCCCGCGCTTCCAACCGACGGCATTGCCTCGTGCTCAACCCTGCGAAGCGACAAAAGATCACGGCGGAAACTTGACATCGGCCGTTCGGGGGTGCAGCGATGCCTAAATCTCAAGCGAAGAAGAAGTCTCCTGCGAAGGGTCTCGATACTTCGAAGCCAAAGGTAAAAGCAGGAACACCAGCCCCGTACGAGTTCAGTGGGCGTGACTCGATCAACATCAGCTCGTTCGACCTTGCGCAAGTTCAGGAATCGCTGGAGCACTCTGATGTGCCTTCAATACGACCGCAGCTCAAGTCTCCCAGACAATGCCCTCGTGAATTGAACCACCCCATGCACTGGCAGCTTTCACAGCATGAATTCTTGATCTCGCGCCACAAGGCTTTGAGGTCATCAGGTAAGATCTCCCTGGAACTCTTCGCAACAATCACTGACACCTCCAGTGCTTTCTCATCCGCCCATGTTACCTACCCTCGAACCAACCTCGAAAACTCCCGAAACCCTTCCGCTCGATGAATCAGCTAGCGATTCACGTTCTCCGTCAACCGGCGAGAGCTCGACGACCTCTACAAAACCTCCGCTCCCAGAAATCCGCGTATCCCCTCCCGAAGAAATGAACAAAACCCGCCGTCAAGCGCGCCCTCCGATCGAGGACCCCGCCTACCCCTGGGAAGAAGAAGAGCTGCAAGCTCTGGAGGATCTGCGAAATGAACAACGTCGCTTGCATGAAGAGACCCTCGATGCGATGGGGCAAATGGCCTACTGGTCCTTCAGAGCGCAACGTGCTGCGAATCGAGTCAAGAAGACAATGTGTGAACTTAGGAGCTACATGGATGAGGTTCTGGCTGAGCAGGAGGGTCAACAGGGCCATGAGGAGCACGAATGCACTGTCTTGCCTCTATCTTTGACGAAGTGAATTCGTGGAAAGATGGATCATGGTAATGATAGGGCTTGGCCCAGAGAGTCACGGCAGGCTTTGCTACATAAGTAGATCAGTATAATCACGATTAATCATAATTTATTCCCCGTGCGACTGGACTTCCACTTGGTGAATTTTTCTCGGAATGCAAGACTGAACATAGCGCTTTGTGACGAAATTCCTTAGGCGCATGAAGGTTCTAACAGAAAAAGCCGGAAGCTGATACACAATTTGACCGGCATTCATGACACCGTTAACATTTTGACTCAACTTCATATCAATCTAAATTATACTCAATTTGATATACTTCACAGCTTAATCGCGCTTCTGTAGCATCATGATATCGACTTTCGAGGTTGCTATAGGGTGGGCTACAGCTGTCATGCTTTGAATCCAACACCCCCGACAGCGGATTCTCATACAAGCTTGCAATTTTCTTTTTGACTATGCAACCTGCGTTATATCAATTATCATCCAACCACAGAGTACCGAGCAGCTTTTGCTTTGTTTTCGGCTCATGTTTGCACGTTGATGGGCACCTCTGGTCCTGTAGCCTGTCGCGCCTCTTCAGTACGCGATTTCTCCAGCATTGACACTAACCCAACTCTGGAGCGAACAACTACGACAGTCCCCATGCGACCGACAAAATCAGACGGCAGATAAGGAAATGCAAGATGCGCATCTGCAAGTCGGTGATACCAAGATCGTCTTCATGTGATGTCTGCCCCGCAATGCCGGCTGAGGTACCCGGAGTGATCAAGCACTGGCATTCGGACCTCATACCTTTTACAGAACGCGATGTTCTACACAGCAGATAAGAGTGTCAGATGGGCATACACGATTGACATCCAATTCTCCTGCATTTGCCTCTCTCCAGGAATGCCTTTGCGCAGCCTGATGTGACGCGTTAACATCTCATTTGTCGCGATATTTTGGTTGTGCGACATGCAGCATCCACTCCATTTCCAATCACCTGCAGCGAGCAAACGGGCAGCGCGCATGCTCAATCAATGTCGCAATCGATGGTCCACCAAATCGACATACACAAGCAATGGCTTCTAGCTGTCGCGATTTGTTTGTGAATACGAAAGGGAAGTTTACGTCGTCGTGGGGTGCGCAAGAAAAGACGCGACGGCCTTCACGTTTCAATCCAGCTGGCTTTATTCGCTGAGCACCACACGATGTCCGGCAGCTTGTCCTACGTTTGTTGCTCTAACACCCTGATCGTGAAAGTTGTGTGCCAGGCCAGCTCAATACCGGTACATGTGCTTGTATGTGACAATGCCACCAACAATGCATTTCCGGTGTTGACATTGGCCATCAGCATCGTGGTCGAGAGTTTGGCAGTTGTCCATGTGTGATGGTCACAGCAACACGACGCTGAGGTTCCAGTACCCGATGTTACAGTCAATAGTCAATGCGACATGGATAAGCAACAGAGGGTTACACTTGTTTGCCAGCCAAGATGGTGCACAAGCCGTTATCCACGATTGCTCTGAGGCCCCCAAGCCACGCGGGACAATAACGCGGGGAGTCCCCTGTCGCGTGCCTGGAGATCTGAGATCACCGAGACCCTGTGAGCTTCACCAAGTCCAACAAATCGAGAAGCAATCGCTTTCATGTTACCTCTATTCCGTTTTGTTTCTTTTCCTGCTCTGCTTGTGGCCTCGAACCAAGTCCCTGCTCCGTCTCAACAGAGCCTTGTCAATTTACTGCGGCGTCGCAGCAACCAGCCGTCAAACGGACGCCGTCCCGAGCCAACAACGCACCTTTCCTGCGCAGACAAGAGCAGCTTCCCGACCGAAAAAATGTTACGCTTAATCTGGACGCGATGATGCATAAAGGGCGGGGAGACTGGTGAAAGAAGAGTGACAGTGACAGTGACAGTGACAGGAGTCAGTATGGCGTCTGCCGTTCAGGGCCAACAGCCGCTCCCTAGCATCATCGTCAATACACGCTCGCGATCTCGCCTTCTCCCTTATGCCCTTCGAAAGTTCATCGCCAAGTTCAAGCCAGTAGTCAGTCACCATGGAAGGCGCTTCCAATGCCCCCGAGAATTCGTCGCGACCGGAGATCACACCCGCATCGTCGCAACCCAGAAATCGACCGTCGAATAGTGCAGCTGGTAGTAGCTCCAGACAAAGCGAAATGAACAGGTTAATTGGCGACCTCGCTAACAAATTTGGATATCACGATGGTGATGGTATGTCGAGCCTGGACGTTCCCCATCGACCGTGGATAACGACCGGGACGATGTTCGAGAGTTACTCACTTTAACACTAGGACCACGCTCTCGTGAGAACTCTCTTCGGCCCAGTGCGCGGAGAAGCGCGACACCGACACCGACACCAGCACAGTCTGTTGGTAAGTACTACGAGCATACCCACTGCATTCCTTTGTCAAAATACCCTCGGCGCTCATCAAAACACAATATGCTGACGGTTCGAAATGACAGAACTAAGTTGGAAATACTCTGGCGGTCGGGAGGCGACTGGTGGTTTCCTCTTCCATCTTGCGAATAGGGAGATGGACCGTCGACGCGAGTCGCAGCCAAACCCTACATACATATCGGAGGAGCGGTTCCCTATTGAGGAATTTCTGGGGTGGAGGATATACGATGAGGATAGTGTGGTGATCAATGTGAGATGGGCAGATGGCAGCCCTGATACTGAGGAGCCGGAAGAGATCATGCACATCGACAGTGCCCAGACGCTATTGAACTTCTGGAGACGGCAGGGCGGTCGCGGTCGGGCAACTGGCCTACGAGAACACCGTATTTTAAGGGTTCTCAAAAGCAAGAAGCCTAGGAAGGATAAGGGCAGTGAGTTGCTGCTATGCCAGTGGATCGGGCTCCCAGCGAGTGACCGATACACCACTTGGATGTCTGAGGAGGAGGTCCAAGCCAGGGCCCTGGGTCAATGGTTGGAATTTAAAACGGGGGTTAATAATATCTTCGGTTGACATGCTGGAAACTGCACAATCATGTACATATTATCTACTCGTCGATGGATTTCTCGATCTCTCTTTGGTTCGCATGTCATTTAGGCTGTTGGTTATTTGGTGTGCGGTCGGTTTGAGACGGTTGAAGCTGTTACTCAATCTTATGGGGGATTGCTTCAAGGCGTACCTATCGCTTTTTCGGCCGCACCACTTATTACACTTTCTTACCGGTTTGCGAAAATTACAAAAATAGTCGCAAGCGAATAATCAATTGGCAAGTCATTGGTCTCTCCATCGTAAAACCCCGTATCTTGATGGATCTGTTGTCCATTGCTAGGGCGGATGTTGCAATTTCCGACTGATCGACAACTACCGGGGCCCGCTAACTCCACTGTAAATGCTTCGAAATAAGTCAAGTCCCCTGTTTCGCCGTAGAAAATCGATGGAGACGAATGCCCTGATGCCCAGTGTAATGACTCGCCAGCGCCCAGCGGTCGAACATCATGCTTATCGACGGTTTCACCACTTGGCGCGATGCTCCCAAGACTTTGCTTTTGCTTCACTCCATCTTTGCCATGAGTTACACGTCGTTTTTGTTATCTTGCATCAAACATGTTCATGTGGCTGCCGCGTGGGCGACGGGCATCTTCTTCCACTTCCCTACTGAGATATCTCTGCATTGCTTGCTCGCCTCGCTGACCTGCAGCCGCAACCGTTACGGCAATAAGCAAGATGATCACCGCGGACCTAGGAAGCAAGAAACCCGGGCCGTTCCTTGTCAATTCTCACTGGCGTGAAACCTAACGTTAGCACGAGCTGTTGGAAGGCTTCGAAGCCGTTTCGCTACCAACGGTCCCTTTTAGAAAAGCCTCTCTCCTCATTCGCGGGCCCCCGGCATTTGTGTTGCACTTTTTCTGCGGAGATCATGGACGATCTGTGGAAAAATTACCGCAGAAAAGGTATCCCTGCCTGCAGGAAAACGTACTGTACTGTAACCCTTGATCCCCGCTTACTTCGTTCGGCTCTTGTGATGCAGACCAGAGTTTTACCGCGCTCGTACTTCGTCTTATAGGCTTGAGCAAACAAGGTTGAAGCATGAGACCATCCTTCAGAGTCCAAATGGAGCATTCTACCCCGTTGGAATACACCGTCGACGTTGCAACCCTTGACTGACTCGCAGCGATGCGATAGTCAAAGGTTCCCTCTGTCTGACCCACGCATGTGCCGCCTTGTGTTGAAGATAGCCAACAAATGTTTCATTGCAGAAGCTAACGCAGCATGTGAGGATGCTCTTTGGGACTTGGTGTTTTGCTGTGCAGATCCCTCATATATAGAGCTTCCCCTCATCTCCTCTCTTCTCGCTGGATCGTACTGTTTCTAGCCGCTGTATCTGCCATCATGGGCCTCCTCTTGCTTCCAGCTGTGGCTCTAGCCGCATTTGTCGTGTATTACGTGCTCTTCCCCAAGAAGAAGACTGGCCTTGACCTCCCTCCTGGCCCCAAGCCTCTCCCCATTGTTGGTAACGTCTTTGATCTCCCGCCGGCTGGAACGGCTGAGTATAAGCACTGGGCCAAGTTCAAGGATCTGTATGGACCCATCAGCTCTATCAATGTCCTGGGAACGCCCCTCGTCGTCCTGAATGACCGAGAGGCTCTTCATGACTTACTGGAGAAGCGGTCGACCAAGACCTCATCCCGACCTTGGTCACCCTTCGCAAGTGAGCTCTGCGGATACAGCGTATTCCTTCCTGTCATTCCCTATGGAAACAAGTTTCGATATTTCCGTAAGCTGGTGCATCAGCAGATGGGCACGAAGTTGATCTGCTCCGAATTCCGCGACACTCAGGACCTCGAGTCACTTCGGTTCCTTGTGAGGACGATTGAGAGACCCGAGGAGTTCCAGAAGCATATCAAGACGTAAGTTCAGCCACGAGCAGTAGAGTAAGCCTGCCGCAGCGAACCATCGGCTAACCACCTTCACAACAGTGAAGCCAGCGCGATTATCTTGCGAATTATCTACGGATACAGCATTGAGCCCAAGAAAGTCGACCCTCTCGTCAGCCTGATCGAGAAGATGATGATCAACTTCTCCGACGCCTTTGTTCCCCTGTCATGGGCCGTCGACATCGTGCCCAGCCTCGCCCGCCTCCCAGATTGGTTCCCCGGAACTTCTTTCAAGAAGACTGCCAGAGAGTGGCGCAACACCACCGATCAAGCCTTGGACACCCCTTACAACTTTGTCATTGACCAGATGGCTAGCGGAACAAACCGACCGTCATATGTTTCTCAGCTCATGAGCAGCAAGTCATTCAAGAACGACAATGGTACTGGCGAGCCTACCAAGGAGGATATCGAAGCTGTCAAGGCTACTGCGACTATCATGTACGGCGGTGGTGCTGATACTACCGTTTCGACTATCAGCAGCTTCGTCCTCGCTATGATTGCTTTCCCCGAGGTTCAGAAGAAGGCGCAGGCTGAGATCGATAGCGTCACTGGAGGCGAGAGACTGCCGACCTTTGAGGATCAGGACCGCATGCCTTACATCAACGCCCTCTGTAAGGAGGCTCTCCGATGGATGCCTGTCGTTCCTACCACTACAACCCACGTTACTGAGGAAGAGATTGAGTACCGAGGATACCGCATTCCCAAGGGCACATACCTCATCCCCTCAACGTGGTGGATTCTCCACGACCCTGAGATCTACGCCAACCCTGATGCCTTCGACCCTGAGCGCTTCATCGCGCCCCGAGAGGAGCCTGACCCCAGTGACTTCGCTTTCGGCTATGGTCGAAGAATTTGCCCTGGTCGATACCTGGCTGAGGATAGTATCTTCATGACAGTTGCTCGATTGTTGGCGGTGTTTGATATGCGCAAGGCTGTTGACGAGGATGGAAAGGAGATCGATGTCGTAATTGATGGAACACCCGGTCTGATCAGCCACCCTGTTGAGTATGCTTACAGCATTACACCAAGGAGCGCTAAGCATGTTGAGATGGTTCGGGCTGCGGAGAGGGTGCATCCTTGGGAGGAGAGTGACTCCAGTCTTTTGAAGAAGGATTCTCCTGTTTGAGTTCGTGTAGCTAAGAAATAAGAAACATTTGAACTCAACCAAAAATGATTCCAGCAATCAGTGTAATGTGTCGGCCTGATGTGATGTTCATAGTCGCCAGTGATGCGCCAGACTTGCCTGAAAGTTCCAACACTGTTATTCAGCGATATCAATCGGGCTACCATGACCCAGTGGCCCTTGCAAGAAGTTAGACTGAAGAAGGATCAATGAGAGCGGGCATAGCTGATCGGATATTCCGCTTGATCTTGAATCAGCCACATTACTGTACATGATGTTGTGAGCAGAACGACCTAGTAATCAGCATCAGTGTTGACATGCTGTGTGAAAAGTGAAAGGGAAGGTCGCGAAAGACTGCTATAATTGCAGGTCAGCACCCGCCCAATCTTCAGACCAACAAGACAAACTGCACACTACAAGAACAACACAAACACACATCATATGATTCATATCGTTTGAAAACCCGCCAAACATTTCAATCGCCCACCAGACAATTTGATCATCCAATCATACAATCATTAAACCATTCACTATGTGTATCAAAGTCGTCGAATATGGAAAATGCACCAAATGCCCGGATCGAGCTAAGTGGTCAACCCCGGCAAAGCTCACTCAGTGCCAGTTGAGCAAGGAGGGAAAGGCGTGCGAGACAATCGAGCAACCTAAAGACAATCTTGTGACTTGCCTAGATTGTCAAGAAAAGGAAGCAGAGGGGGCATATGAGTATGGGTCAACGCCTCTCCCCAACCCTTCTCAATGAGGGCCTATCTTGGTTAGGAGGAGGCGTTCTTCGGCGGAGGGAGTTGCTAGCGCTAGCCTTGCTTGAGGGAGGCTATAGAAGAGGCATTGAGCCAGTTATTTGAAACCTTCTGAAAATCCTCTTTCTAGATCCGCACTACTTGAACCCAGCCAAGGGAAACCATGCTGCCGTGCGCAATTATGTCAATGTGGGCTTCACTGTCATGTGAGTTGTGATTCTAGAAGTCTGCTTGTAAATTAAAATAACCATAAACTGGTAACTCTCTATGTAAAATTCATGATACCACTGCCATCAATGAAGTTAATTGGGGGTTTTCAGTGTGTTGGCTTGATATGTCTCGTTGAGATGTCATAAGCTTTAAGTATCAATCAAGCACCGCCACCAAGAAGTCTTGTTGGTCTATCACGGCTTGACAAAGCGATACTTGATGTATGGAATCCAGCCCTTGGGCATATCAATCTTCTGAGCAGTGAAAGTACAGGGGCTGAAGACAGGCCAAGTGTGATCTTTTGAGAATCCAGCCTCGGTGAATGTCTTTGTGACTTCCTTCCTGCAAGGATACTTGAACTCAAGATTGTACCAGCGATCATATGAAGCAGTTCCCCACTCGACCACCATCTTGTTACCTCGGAGAGGAAACTTGAGGAAGTCATTGTCGAAAGCATCGATCGCATTGATGAGAGTAGTGAGGGAACCCTGAAGTTCTTTCTTCAGGTGACCCTGAATCTGGATGAAGCCATCGCGAACCTTGCGTGAAGCCGCAGTCTTGGAGAGCTCCGCGTTGTTCTTCCAGTTCTGAGTAAGCTGAGCGTTGATCTTCTTTAAGGCATCACGAGATCTCGACTCGTGCTTGGTGAGGAGAATGAGAGGAGTAAGGTTTCTCTTGATGTCGTTGGCATACATGCTGATTTCAGAAGTGACAGTACCGTAGCCATGCATGATGCCGCGAAGCGTGTCGAATCTTCCATCATCCATAATATCAACAAGGTTATTAGGGATAAGATACTGTGTATCAAGGTTGTAGGCGGCCTGAATGTTGCTCAAGAAGTTGTAATAGATGAACTTGCGCTTCTCGTCGGCAGAGTTGGCAGCGGCGATGATGTTGTTGAGGTCCTTGACGGCCTTGAGAGCGGCAGACACTGTGGAAGTCAGCAATGAAAGGTCACGGAGAGCGGAATAGCGACTGACCATTGTTGAGGTATGTAGAAGCGGTCTTGCCGGAGCAGGCATTCTTCTGACAAATACTCTTCTTGATCGAGTCGACCTTGGTTTGAACAGTCTTGACGCGCGTTTGAACAGTGGTTGCTGCATTCTTGATGGCCATGATTCGGTTCTTGTAGGGTGTAGCAAAGGTCTTTTCCCAGTCGGCAAGCATCTTTGACATCTGGCCGTTCTTGATCTCAGTGCCCTTGGGAATCCACTCAAGAAACCACTCCAAGACGGAATCGAGTTTGTCTCCGGAGCATCCACCAGCATCGCATTTACTAAGGCGCTCGACAAGATCGAAGTAACTCTTTGTGTTGATCTATAGCCTCGTCAGTTGCCCAAAGTTCAGGTGAGGAATAAACGACGACGTACCTCAGCTGCCTTCTGTACTACCCATCCATCCTTGTTGGCAAGTTGGTTGGAAAGAACAGTGCTCCTGGTGCTCCCATACTTGAAGCCGCGATTGGCGAATTCCTGTTTGTGGCTTTAGCATGCATCGGATTAGATGACGAGAAGGAAGACCAACCTCTTCAGCGCTGTTCGCAGTAGCCAGGGCAATCCATTTGGCGCCCTTGAGTTTACCGTCCACCCATACGGCGCGTTCTGTCTTGACTTCTTTGATAGCTCGGGGCGCCTCTCTACAGTATGCTGTGTAGCCGCCGACGAAGCCATCATTGCCCAAGGCATCGTCGATAAGGTCGCAGATGTTCCGGTTGTTGGTCAAGATTTGAACGCCACAGGGGCTGGTATCGAAGCATGTTGTGATAGGCTCTGAGCCATATGGGATCTGGAAGTACTCGTCACAGCCGTAGGTCCCTTCGGTGGATTTGCAGATAGCGTCGAGACTTTGGCCAGGTCCAGCAAGGACCCTGGGTAAAAGTGCCGAGACAAGAAACTGGAAGGATTGATAGCGACGCATTTTTGATTGCAATCAAGAAAGTCGTTTTGATCTTAGAAACACAAACGAACCATGATCGGAATTTTGGTGGGAAATAAGCAGTTGAAATTGACGACCCCTGGCTCAGTAGCGCATGATGCATTTTCAGCTCCAAAGACCAACTTTGATTAGTGACATTCAGCCCTGGCAGTCTAACGCGCCGCCACAACTACTAATTCATTCCACTTTACGGAACTAGACACTTGTGATCACGATGACAGGGTTGTTGATTTGTCGCCAGTTTCTGTTTAAGCGAAGCTATTTTTTAACCTTATTTATCCAAGCCACGAGACCGGTCCAGACTGACGGTTTTAACGCTATTGCTCTGGTGTCTCGGTTGTTCAGTATCCCTTACGTGAAAGGCTAGCCCAACACGGACATAAAGGGTTTTTGGTTGAGAGATTCTGCCTTGTCAGGTCAGGGCTTTTCCTGTTTTTGAGTCGGGATGGTGCTCACATGCTGGAAAGCAGACCGTCTAGACCAGCTGAACTCATGTTTGGGCGCGAGGATGGTTGGCTCTTTGGCACAGAAAAAGCTTCCTGCAAGGATGAGAAAATGATAAAAAAGACTCAGGTCTGGGGTATGGATAAACTAAGTCTGGTGAGGGTATCGCAAGGGCCATAGCAGAATCGGATAATCTGCATGGTAACTTGGTCCTCAGCCCTATGAACCAGATTGGCGCACTGCCTTTGCCCAAGAGAGTGACCCCCTGGTCAAGGCGCAGACTCTCGGCAATTTCAGCATCCGTTTGATGTGGCTTGAAAACGTGTGTGTCTTGAGAGGTATGCACTACAATCTGGCAGAAGATCCTTCAGAGGCTAGCATCAACGGGCGCTAACTTGAGTTAAGGGCTTTTTATTAGAGTCTGCTACTGTCTCAGTACCTCGAACAGATGGTCTTTATTCTACAATCCTTCTTTGAGATGGTAAAGAGGAGGACTTGTGATATTAGTGTTGCGTTTATGGAAACATAGCGGCAATCTAGCACCATTCATTACCTGGTAATCTACTGAAACCATCCAGTATCTGCCTTGAATGAAGTGAGCAAATTTATATTCTAGGTTACCCTCTGTTTTAGCATTATATCTAAGTTTTATACAATGTTTTATTCATAGCTACAAACTTTGGCCTTGAGTTTTTAATTGTCAGACTGAAGTTGTTGTTAACGTAGTGTGCCATTGTAACCCAGCTTTCAGAGAGATTCAAGGGGCAGGCAGCTGCAAACAGCTGCAAAGGGCAAGCAAACTAGACTTTGGACTGTAGTCTTCCGGTAAAACTGAAAATTCTCAGAAAACAGCTCACAAACAAAAAAGACTTTGACCCGCTCACCCGCCTGGCCTACGTCTTCCTTTAACTGACATCTTGGTAACCTAGAATTTGCATCACCTGAGCCCAAAACTCAACAAAACCACCTTAATCCGTCACCATCACCACTACCAAGACCACCAGCAAGACAGACATGGAGTCCGGGTCGGAAGACGGCCATGCCACTCTCATGAAAGAGTTGGAAGCTGCCATGAGCAAGGTAGCATTAAGCAAAGGCCAACTTGTAACTGACCATCCAGATCCTGAAGCTCTTGCCGAAGCATTCCGACAGGAAACTGCGAAACACAACGGCACACAAGAGAAGAAACCCATCTACGTCACTCAGATCCCAGATCCCTACGAGCCATGCCTGATCTCCGAGAAGGACCTTGAACTGATGTCTATCTCTAAGATGAGACTCCAGACTCATCACCGCGGCAAGAAGGTCTTGCTTCGGGTGAAGACCGCACCCGCTCGGGCCGCAGCTATCATGACCATCGTGGAAGATGAAGAAAGGACAGCAGTCCTACTAGCGCTTTATCAACAGCTCCAGGAAGACTTGCTGACCATCAGACATCCTGCTCAAGACTCCGTGGCCATCGTCAAAGATCCCTTCTTCGAGAAAATAGCCGAAGGGGCTTACTCCCTAACAGTCTACCATCCAGGCGACATTATCTGGCTGGAAGACCACGACGAGAGAATCCCTGAGCAGTGGAGAGTCCACAGAGAGACCAAGAGTAGCGCAGAATATTGTGCCGAGGGAGAAGAGCTCGCGAACAAGGAGCACTGGCTGCCCGCACTACACTCGTCAGTATCTTCATAACCTTAATGCCCATGACCTTGCTTCTAACACAATCAAGTTACACCTTGGCTATTAATACAGCAAATTCCCCAGATGAAAAGCAGCAAGCACATCTCGGCCGTTCCGAAGTCAATCTCCAGCTCGATCGCCCTCGTCAGGCGTTGCGAGACGCTATCGAAGGAGATCACCCTACAGATCTGACCGAGGAGTCCTTGCTTCTTCAAGCTCGCGCAATATACAACCTTGGAGATTTCGAGGAGTGCCTACAGAAGCTTCGAGTTCTCACAGTATTGTTTCCCAAGAGCGTGCCTGGTTGGAGCTTGAAGTCAGCCATCTTTAAAAGACTCGAGGAGCAGGATGATGGCGAGTACGCCTTTGAAGACATGCTCGTTGAAGCTCAAGAGACACCTCCATTGATTGATCGCGCCACTTTCTCCTCCCTTGTCGAGATCCGCGACGCCCCTGGCCGAGGCAAGGGGCTCTTCCTTACCAAAGACGTATCTGCTGGGGACTTGATACTCTGCGAAAAGGCGTTCTCATACTGTTTCATGGATGGAAAGAGTCATAAGGTGTATCCCATCTTAGCGAACGTGCCCCGTAATGAAGTGGAAACTGGCGGCTCTGTTCACCTGTGGGCACAAGTCACCCAGAAGCTGTATCACAACCCAGAACACATTGATGCCATCCAAGAACTATTCCACGGCGACCACAAGAAGCTCCAGATGACTCAATGTGGCGGAAGTCCTGTTGTTGACTCGTAAGTTCATCTCCACCGCGACATATTGTCGGAACACCTGCTAACGTGGTTGTAGCTTTATGGTCGAAAGAATCATTCACTACAACGCAGTGAACGCCCCGAAGACTACAAGCAATGACATCGAAACCAGGGTGTTTAGCAGGACAGGGGACTCCCTAGAGATCAACAACATGGACACCAAGTTCTCGACTTCAGGGATCTGGCTCCTCGCTTCCCGAATCAACCACAGCTGTGTCAGCAACTGTCGGCGTTCTTTTATCGGCGACATGCAAATCATCCGAGCTACGCAAGATATGTCCACTGGGACGGAGCTGCTTCTCTCTTATCGTACTCCGTGCGCCTTCGAGTCCTACGAGGAAGTACAGAAGCACCTCTCAACTTGGGGCTTCAAGTGTGCGTGCGATCTATGCAAGAGTAGAAGCAAGGAAAACAAAGCTGCCCTGGAAAAGCGACGCAAGATCTATGAAGAGGCTTCAGATCTTCTGAAGACTGAAGTGCTTCAATTCAACTTTGACAAAGCCAGAACTCTTCTGAAAAAACTGGAGAATACTTACAAGGGAAAGTCCGCCAGCAAAGTCCGACTAGAGCTTGCAGAACTTTGCTTTGCGATGAGCGATCGCTACACGGATTCGGTAATGCCCGCTGATTTTGTGAAGATGACTGTGAAGTCACTCGAGTCACTGGGCTTCGTTATTGTCGCGTATGTTCCTGGCCAAAAGCCCGAAGACCATCGTTTCGAAGTGAAGAAATGGGGCATGTCAACCAACTATGTCGTTTACCTGTTTCTTAATCTGGCCCATCTGTACGGTATGGTATCTCGACAGCTCTCTATACACGTCTTCAACTACGCCATAATTTCGTACAGAATGCTTGTTGGCGAAGTGGTCTCAATGCCACGGTTGCTCCCGGACGCCTTTGAGCACTTCAGTTCTATCATTCACACTGGACTCAATATTCGGAGTTGATCACATCCTATAGGCGCGCCTATAGATTGGGATGGGCAAATCAGTGGAACAGACAGCCATGGCTTGGAAGCAGGAATGACGGACAGGGGAGAGGGAATGAATGTAAATTAGCTCCGTTGCTATAGAATGAAATAAAGACCGAGATCCCTCCTCAAGTTATGTACTATGACCTCACAAAATACCGTATATGTCCCCAGCGATCACCCCTGACTTCGCTCTCAAACGCTTACAGACTCTTAGGCGCTATTAACGTTGACATAGCACAGAACCCATCCAAATTGAACAGGGTTGAAGAGACTGATACGAGCGGGAGTCTTCTTTGTGAAAGCAGCGCTCCCAGGCTGAGTGCCAAGCCTGTCCTTGTACATCTGACAGGTCACCTTTTCGGGATCGATCTTCTCGCCATCAGGGAGAAGGAACTGAACGCCGCGGAGCTCAAGGTCGGTGATTTGATAGTCAATGTGCGTGAGCTTGCCGAAAGGGACGTCGACAGACTTGTAAGTGTTCTGCTCTCGGTTTAAGGCATAGACGCTGGCTGTTGCGAAGTTTTCTGTCTTGGGGGCAGCTGCTGCGGTAGATGCGAGGGTCGCAACCGCAGTGGTGAGGATGGTGGTGAAGTGCATGTTGGCGAAGAGGTTGGTTGATAGAAAATTGAGAATCTGTATTGAAGTAGTATAGGAAAGATTGTTGGTTGAGTTGGATTGCGATCGAGTACTGAGCATGGAGAGTCTCTTTATATACTTGGGTAGCTCTGAGCGTCGTTAGCCATCGTATCCTCTTCACTATTTTTAGGTAAGTAAGCCTCCTACGGTTTTAATACGGGCCAACCTCCTCGAGTTGAATCTGTATCCTGCGGACTATTCAACACGATGTAGGCAGTATTCAAAGCCTCAACTGAGAGTAGTCAGCACTTGTTTCGAACATAGTAACTCGTATCACTTTCCCGTATTCGATGTTATGCTCCCTGGTCACAATCCACATTTTGAGGCTGAGTGACTTCATGCGCGCCGATCCTCTTCCCCATTGGTGTAATCAAAATGCCTCTGCGCCAATGGCTGTGAGGCAGTCAGCAATGGTGCCTCGTGTCATGGTCGATCATATGTCAGATTTGAGCTGCTCGTCAGCCCAGCCCACCCAAGCCATGCAGCTCACTGCCCGCTAAAGAAATTGCCGAGGTTCCTTGGCGGCAATAAGATGGTGATGAGCTTTCTGTATACGGACTTGGCAGCATACGGGTCATCACAAACATTATCAGACATAGCAAACGCGTTATCTATTGGATGACCCCTTGCAGCCGTGGAATGTCCAGACCAGTTGTAACCACGCATTCAATTCTTCTGATTTATTGAAGAGTTTGGATATCAGTTTATAACACACTGTAATGTTTCTTCAGTAGAATCTACGACTCGGAAGCGGTTGTGAGAAATTAAAGATTTTAATAATATTTGCCAAATCGTGGTCACAAAGTTGGACCGCTCAATGACTATCTGCCAAAGTCACTTTCAAACAATTTATATAGGTCATATCACACCCATTACACTACTCCTATTCATGAGAATTTTAACATGTTAAAGTGTTCCTTGACGTTCCAAAATAGGGCAACCTTTGCAAGGATTGACCGTAGTCACAGAGCAGGACAGGTCGATAAGTGACCCCACTTCTGCTTATCAGTTAAGGAACTGAAAGGACGGCAAAGAAGAGACAAATCTTTTATTAGCACGAAAACCTAAACTTGAATCGGATGAGTTGAGCGAAGCTATCAAGATGATAGTGAATTGACTGCGGGGGCCAATCGGCCATCTCTTGGAGATTCCTGTTTGGTGCAAGCGTCGTAAGGAAAATCTGATGGTCCTCTTTGATTGGATGGGCTTCCACAGCACACATCAAGAAGCTCCACTTCTCGTAGCTCGGGCTTGATAGGATGGACGCAAGGAATGGATGGATATATAGACATGGCAATCCCCTTCTCGAGACCTCGTTCTTTGTTCTCAATCGCAACTAGAAATGGCGGTACTCTCTCCTTCTCTTTTTGCTGGAACCGCAGCGCTCATCTTTATCGGCGTTCTGATCGTCCGCCTGCGTTCACCCTTGGCTTCCCTCCCAGGACCTCGTCTAGGTCTTCTGACCTCTTGGCAACTGAGGTACCATGAGCTTCATGGAAAAAGAACAAAGTATGTTCATCGAATGCACCAGAAATACGGCAACACAGTCCGTGTAGCCCCAAATGAGGTTGTCTTCTCATCACTGGACGCGATGAAGGAAATCTATTTGTCCAAAGGTAGTGGCTTTGATAAGACAAGTTTCTACAACCTCTTCTCCCAGTTTGGGCTCCGGTAAGCTGGCACTCAGTATCACTATGACACACAGAACTAACCGAGGAAAGGACAATGTTCTCAACCCTGCCAAAAGGCCCAGTAAGTCTCAAACTTGCTTTGGAACCAGCAAAACATTAACCAGCCCGTACAGCACAGCCAGAGACGACGAGTGATCGCCGATCGCTACGCAAACACCAACGTCAACCGTGAAGCTTCTTTACACGGCATACAAGAAAGATCTCAAAACTTCATCGCTCGTTGCAAAGGTGCTCCAAAGCAGGAGCTTGACGTTTACGTACGGCTATATGATTCTCCCTGTGCTTCCTGGCTAACGTGAAGTAGATGTTCCTACACTGCTACGCGTTCGACTGCGTCACGCATCATCTGTTCCACCCTCATGGTAGTGACTCAATCCTCCAGGCATCAGATGAAGAAACACTTCATGAGGCTGTATTTGACAACAGCCTTGTTAGTAAGTATCCTCGAGATCCTTGGACAACCCAGCACTGACATAAATGGCAACAGGAAGACTCTTGAACTATTATCACCCGACTCTTGGTAGCGTTGCAGGCAAGCTGGGCTTGTTCGGAAAGTCGCGCGGTATTCCTAGATCTACAGAACTTGTCCTCAATGGTGTGAGAAAGGGTGGTGTTGCTGACTTTACATTGGTGAGTCGCATGCAAGAAGAGAAGTTCGGCATGGGCATTTTTGACATCGCGTCTGAATGCATGGATCACATGCTTGCCGGGATTGAAACCACCGGTGATGCGCTGTGCTTCCTGATGTGGCAGATCTCTCAGCCTGGCTATACCTTCATTCAGGAGCGCCTACGAGATGAGTTTCGAGCCAACCCTGACGTTCCTTCCGATCAGCTTGAGTACCTCGAAGCAGTCGTCAAAGAAGGTCTCAGAGTCTTCCCTTCGATCCCCATGAGTTTACCAAGGTGCGTTCCTGAAGGCGGCGCAACTGTTGATGGGAATTGGCTTCCTGGAGGTACTATCGTGAGCTGTCAGCCATACTCAATGCATCGGATGGACGAAGAGGTATTTCCTTGCCCAGATAGCTTTGAGCCGCAGAGATGGCTGGAGGAGAAAGGCTCAGCTGAGCGAAACCGACTGTTCTTTGCGTTCTCTAATGGAGGTCGTGCATGTATCGGGAGGCAGTGAGTATGCGATCTCACGCTTGAGGATGCCAGCTAACTTGTTGTCCAGTCTTGCTATAGTTGAGATGAAAACACTTTTGCGTGACATCTATTCGCGATACAGCACAGCCCCTGCGGATGGCATGACTTTCGACATGAGCATGGATGACCAAATATTCACATCTCGCCCGAAAGACCAGAAGTGCATTCTGAAGTTTATCGAATGGGATTGAGTTCGCAGTTTGTTGAAGGTTGGAAGAATCGTTGTTCAGCTTCGAAGGAGTGCTTAGGGAGAGACAGCATCTTAGGCACACTAAAATCCTAATTGTCTATCTTCAGGCAACGTCTAGGCCTCACTGTACATTTGGAGATGTGATGTATTTATCTATGTTAGGCCGACACTGACTTGAAATCGGCAGAGTAGAATGCCCTAGAGACTGTGGAAGTAGAAATTGACAGACGGCCCAGTATCGTAATGAATTCCCGTAAGATAATTCTCCCGTGAGATGGAATCAGCAGCTAGGTACCTACTCAGGGCAGTCAGGGGGAACTAATCTCGTTCTGGAGTTAGTGTAGCCCTGCGGGGACTCCCACTAAGCCCAGCATCCTGGAGCCACTCGCCAAACCATCACCAACTCAGCTCAATCAGCCACGAACAGCAATGAGCGCTCTGGCTCCAGAAACTTCGAAGACGTTACCAAGGAAAACCAGGTCCCGAGGAGGGTGCGTGCGATGTCGCTGCCGGCGGCAAAAGTGTGATGAGAGTAAGCCCTCGTGCGATAGATGCGTCGAGGCTGGGAGCATCTGCAAATATGAGGTAACGCTGAGCTGGGGCGGAAGATCATTCGCGAAGTCTACCTTCGGAAAGTGTCTTCATGATATCGAAAGAACGGGTATGTTCATAGAAGAGAGACTCGGGTGGGCACTTACTTATCCTGGTTTAGACGACGCTTCGACAGGCCATGGCTTTGTCTACAGTACGACCAATACCCAGTCGCCTAAGCCCAGGGCATTACTGAGGGCCACAGTGACGCGATCAAATGCCAGCGATGAAACGAGACCACTGCCCTCGACAGAAATTCACGTACCGGAAAACCCCCCGGAGACCCTAGACCGACATGTCACTAACTCCAGTGCCTCATTGATGTTGAGAAACGATTGCGTTCAGTCACTGGATAATCCAACCAGCCCGTTGCACGAGTTACAGGCACACGTTCCACGACCGCAACATGGGATATCCTTTCTTCCGCCCATGGCTCAATACCTCTTCCAATTCTACCTGTCCGAAACTATGAGACTCACAGTCCCAAGCATCTTTGCTAAAACAGAGATCTGCCGCTTCCTCGTCCCGATGTCACTCCAAGAGCCCAGCTTACTCTACGCCGTGATGGCGTTCGCCGCTGTTCATCTTGATGCCATAGGTATGCTGCCCGGAAACTCGCAACGACTTATCGATAGTCTTCATTGGGCGAGCATCAATCATCTTCGAAGATTGTTGGAAGATGCTGGCACCACGTCACAAACCGTGGCGTTGGCTACCACGAGAACACTATGCCAGGCCCAGATTTATGGCGGAACATCATTGTGGCGCATTCATCTTGATGGTGCGCGTGCTATCCTCATGACGTCTCAAACAGGCATCCAAGTGGAGAGCAGGCCTCAAATTCCTGTGAACACGGGGTTTCTGGATAGTTGGTTCCATAATGCGGAAGCACTGGCGTCCTTGAGCCCTGCCGGGCTGTTCGGTGGTCAGCTTCTTGTCCACGGCCAGACTGACTCTGGAGTGTTTCTCGACATTTACGGTGGCGTAATGTCTGATCTCCCCACATTATTCAAAGAAGTCGGAACCCTTTTGGGAAAGAAGCACATACGCACACCGGAACTCGAACTCGAAACGGAGAATATCATTCAACAGATCCATGCAAGGCTTTCTCGTGACAGAGCCGAGAATATGATCATCGCTTCAGATATGCTCTCGTCTCTCTCAGCAAACGATATCCAAAACTACGCACTCAGCAACGCCGGGTTTCTCTACATGGCACTCTTGCACCTGTACTGTAGTCTGAGATCTATGCCACCTTTCGCTATCGTAGTCCGCTTCTGCGTTGCTCAAATCATTCAGTGCGCTCATAGAATGTCTCGCGAGTCCGGACTGTCGCCTAGAGTACTTTTAGTCTCACCCTTGTTCACCGCCGGACTTTATGCTATCGGGGCTGCGCGAAATGAGATCAGGCTCGAGCTGGCAGATATTGGAAGATGGATGAAGACTCCTCATCTGTTTAAGACACTGGAGCTATTGGAGAGAGTTTGGCTTCAACACCCCGATGACTCGACGCGCACTTGGGAAACGATTGAAGATATCAGCGTCGACTTTCTTCCGTACTAGCTCGCGACAACTAGAGGAAGGTTTTAATGCGCCTTCTCCCAGTAAGGAGATTATAGAGGCACAGCAGCAACTCCAATGAGTACAGACTAGCCCATCGAATGCTTGTTACTAAACTCTCTCGGTTTCAACGGCGTTAAGCTCAACGCTTAACTTTCCAACAGTCTCTCCGACACCTGGCTCCTGCACTTTGTAACCTCGGAACTTCCTGGCTGGAAGCTTTTCGTTGAACTGTACAGAATAGTGAGTAATTTTGCTTTGGTCTCTGATTCGACTTCGGGTTGCTTACCATAGCGTCGATCTCTTCCAAGGTTCGTCCCTTAACTTCAGGCAGGTAGAAATACACCCAAACAGCGCTAATGATGCAAGAAGGGAACCAGATGTAGCCATATCTTGGGCCCCAGTTCAGCGCAACGGGGTTGATGAAGTACGGAGCGGTGAACGTGATCAACCAAGCGCCGAGGAATCCAGCTGCTGCAGCAAGGCCGAAGGTGTAACTTCGAAGGCGTTGTGATGGTATTTCGCCGGCAACGAGCCACGAATATGGAGCAATCATTCCCTGATAGAGAAGGTTTAGCAATGCAGTCTTCGCATAGACGTCGGTGTACTCACATTGAAAGCCATCATGTAGAAGCATGAAAGCGCAACCAGTACCTTGCCAGTGACGATTGCACCCGGGTTGTGATCATAGACGATCGCGATGATCAGCTGGAAGAAGCCTACTGTTATGAGGCCACAAAAGAGTAGTACTCGTCGCCTTCCATATCGTACAACGATGCAAACATTGGCGATGATAGCAAGCATACCTGCCATGCTGAGAACGTTGCTCATAGCAAATGGGTCTTGGACCTTAGCCATGGCGAAGAAGTAGGCCTTATAAGCTGCGTCAAGGTCAGTTACGTATCCCTTGGGCGACAACGGGGATGAATACCAATAATGAACATTGATCCAGTGGCAGCTTGGAGGCAAACAGCACATATGGAGATCATGGTTCGCCTTCTGTCGATAGGGTTATTAAACATATCCAGGATACCGACACCCTTGGACAATGCAAGCTCGTTATCAATAGCTTGACGAATATCTGCAAGCTCCGCCTCGGTATCTGCGCCCTCCGGCCTGAGCCACTTGAGCGACTTGAGGCCATCTTCGTACCGTCCTTGGAGAACAAGCCATCTTGGTGACTCTGGAATGAACGGCAAACCAACGAATATGATAGTCGGAACTATGTATATCATTCCGAGGGGGATGAGATATGCAGAGCGATCAGGGCGTTTCGCTGTTGCCCAGTCGATTATGGTACCGATGAGTGTACCCTACAACCCACGAGTCAGTGTCGATATACTCTTCATGCTGTGAAATGGGAGTACTGACGAAGGTTGTGCACAGATGAAACACGGTCAAGAACAAACCACGATACTTCGCCGGGCTACTTTCTTGGATGTAGAGTTGGGAGAAGGTCATGAAGTAGCCGTTGGCCAACCCGATAAGAAGCCGACCGACGTACAGAGGCCCAATATGGGTCGTGGTCATCATGATGATGTTCGACACTGCGCAAAGAATGCAAGCCATCCAAAGACACATCTTCCTTCCAAGCTTGGCGGCAACGAACCCTGCGAGACTGGAGCTTATGAAGGCACCCATCGTCATCAAGGACGAGATAAGTTGCTGTCTAGTGGTGTCGATGTTCCATCCGATTGCAACTTCGGGGTCTCGGTAGCCATAAATCTGATCGAGCGTGATGGTCAGTACAAAGCTCGGATGCTTGTCAAACAGCATGGAATTCAGGTACCTACCTTGAGAAAGCCAGGCATGGCTTGTAATCCACCGATCAACCCAAAGTCAAGGCCATACTGGAAAGGAGAGAGAACAATGATTCCGCATGCTACGAAACATCGCCAATGGGCACGGATAGTATCCTGTGATGGGTCTGACATTATGAAGTGCCAGATGGAGTGAGAATGATGAGATGAATCGAGCAGTCAACTGCACTGGACATCATGTTTCTGCGGCTGCCGTTTCCTTTCATACTGGAGGTCAAATGCAGAGACCTGGCCAATCGCCTTACAGTCGTTCACCCAGACACAAAAACGTCGAAACCTCTTATCACTAGCTATATCGTTGAGATTTGGCGCTCAACCGAAGTGCGGGGTGCATAATAGGTTCTACTTAGAGTTGCAGATCAAGGCAGAGTTACACTCGGTCGTCAGCCTGAAAGTGCGGAATGGGTGTTGTCTCTTTGGGTTATCGGGGTGTTTCTTCCGGAGAGTCGTACTCTCGTGCTGGGTTCGGCGGTATGGATCCGATGAGGGGGGTCGACAAACTAAGCCCAAAGCTACAAAGTTATGGACTAGAACTGCCCTTGCATCAACTCTATACAACAAGATGTGAAGCCTAATGGAATTGCCAAGCACTTCCCCGCAATCTGAGAGTCATGCTGAAGTTTTAGTCTCGTCTTTCATGAGTTTTCAGCTCAAGTCGAGAGCCATCGCAACTGGCTGGGTTGCTAATTCCCGAGCCAAATGCCGGGACTAGGGTAACATTTTCCCCCTCATCATCCAGACTGGCACTGATTGTCACGACATTGCCTGACAAAGCGATGACATGTCAGTCACGTTGTGAAACTCGTCCGCAGCCCGCAGGACGTGTGTTGCTTTGCATTGCGTTCTGCCAATGGGGCCACGAACCTGGCTGCTAGCGTATGGATATCCCATGGAGCCTAAGCACGTTACATGATATCCGAATAAAGAGGCGATAACAGTTGTTGTTGCTATTGGGTGAATACTGCCATGTAACTCAATTATCAGATTTGGCTGTTCTGCATCGAGACTTGCCTCTAGTCTCGCAAAAGATAATGGTCACTATGGACAGGGCTTGGTCCGCAGCAAGTGAGCCAAAATGATGACAGACCCAGAGCTATTATCCCCGTAGAATTTGTTAGCGAGTGTGCTACACTAACATGGCCTACCAAGTCTTGGCTGCAGAAGGATCTTAGTTGCAGATCAACAAGGCGGGGAACAAGACGGGGACAGCTACCTCGGCTTCCCAGGCTGATGGTTTCCGCTCCCCACGATGATCACATAAGTGACATGTTGCATCAAACCCCAGGTGGAAAGTCTGAAAAGTTCCAGTATCAACAGTTCATTCTCGTCAAATCATGGCGGCTAACAAATCCGGTATCAAGGTTATCATCGTTGGAGCTGGCTTTGGAGGTTTGACTGCCGCTATTGAATGCCACCGGCAAGGTCACGACGTGGAGATTTATGAGTCCTTTCCTGAACTCAAAGTTCTCGGAGACATCATATCGTTTGGTGGCAATGCCGGCAGGATCTTTAATCGCTGGTCTGATGGGGAGATCGTAGCCCGTCTACGCCCCTTGTGCATTGACATTCAAGGCTATGGCTTCAGAATTCACAAATGGGATACAGGGGAGGTCGTGTACCATCAAAAGCGTCCCCCTCCCAACCATGAAGCTCCAGTGTTGAACGGTCACAGGGGCGAGTTGCATGAGATTATCTTCAATTATGCACGCGATGAGCTCGGCATTCCAATTCATCTCGGCCAACGAGTGTCGGAGTATTTCGAGGACAGTACACAAGCTGGCATTATACTGAAGACTGGAGAGAAGGTGAGTTACATGTATATCATGGAATACAGTCCTGCTACTTACTCTTGTTCCAGATCATCGGCGACGTGGTGATAGGTGCTGATGGTGTGAGGTCAAAGGCAAGAGAGCTTGTTCTAGGATATGTCGACAGGCCCAAGAGCAGTGGATACGCTGTTTGGAGGGCATGGTAAGACTGAAGTCTTCAATGATCCCGAGTCAGTTCGTTAACGATTACAAGGTTCTCGAACAAAGATATGATCCAAGATCCCCGCACCAAAGAGTTCTGCGAGAATGGCGATACCTTCAACGGCTGGATCGGGCAAGATGTGCACTTCTTGTTCTCAACACTGAAAGGCGGCAAAGATTGTTGTTGGGTACTGACGCATAAGGATGACCATGATATCGACGAGTCATGGTCGTTTCCTGGTAAGATTGAAGAAGTGCTAGAACTGCTGAAGGATTGGGATCCAACCTGCCGAGCGATCGTGGAGAAGACGCCATCAGTGGTAGATTGGAAACTAGTCTATCGCGATCCGTTACCGACTTGGATCAGCAGCAAAGGTCGAATCGTGCTGCTTGGTGACGCTGCTCATCCTTTCTTACCGACGAGTGCTCAAGGTGCAACTCAAGCCATGGAAGATGGCGTAACCATTGCTGTTTGCTTGAAGCACGCAGGCAAGGACAACATTCCTGGCGCGCTCAAGGCTCATCAAAGTCTGAGGTACGAATGATGGCATGCTACTTGTCTGTTTCTTCAGCGAAACTAACATAATGCTAGATATGAGCGCGTGAAAGCGGTTCAGAAGACGGGAGAGTCAACCAGAGATCTGTGGCACAAGACGGATTGGGATAAAGTCAAGGAAGATCCTAGCAGTATCGGATTTCCACGCGAGGATTGGATTCACCATTTTGATGCTGAACGGTATGCAGAGGAGAATTTTGAGAGTGCTCTCAAAACTCCGAGGCATGAGGTCAAGGATAATGTGCTGGTCGATGAGGCCCCTGCAACAGCGCAAGTAGCTGGCTAGGCTCGTACCGTTTGATGGCGTTGGTCAGATGCAAGGCCTCGTATTGTCTGTCTGTCTTCAGAGCAGGCTGTCGACGCCAGTCCCAATTGTCGACCACGCGTCATAGACTTCGGCAATTGCTCAATTACTCATGCTGAATAATCTGCCTCTGTCCACAATTTAATCATGAATCGCGCGATCGTCACATGAACGTCAGTTCCCGTCGGTATTGAAACTTCGGCAGAAACCCAAGAACCTTCTAGCGTCCTTCTATGAGATGGTGTTAACGTTATATCGAAGCCATACCTCGGTACAGAGTTTCTATTCCAAGCACCGTCGCCGTGAACTAAGCCAAAATTGTGGTCTGAAAGTGGAACATGACGGCATTGACTGGGTCTTTGGAACGAAGCTCGTGGCAATGATGGAACAAAAGCCATACAAGTCATGACATCACAAATATCCGATTTCTAATATTCGCAATTGTTTATAACGTGCAAATGTCTCGGCATTTCTACTCTGGTGAATAGAACATCAAGTTGTAAAATAATAATATCATTTAAAAATGGCACCAAGACGATTCTCTACTGAACCTGCAGACGCACGCCCTTTGGGCCAGCCTCTCAAATTCGAGTTCAGCGGTAAAACCGCCAAGAACCGATTTATGAAGGCTGCAATGACAGAACGACTCTCCACATGGGATCCCAAAGTCCTTGAGAAGCGAGGCGTTCCTACACCAGAACTTATCAACGTCTACCGACGATGGGGCGAGGGAGATTTCGGTGTCATCCTGACTGGAAATGTTATGATCGAGTACGACCAGCTTGAGGCTGCTGGAAACCCGATCGTGCCTCGAGATGCACCTGCGTCCGGTGAGAGGTTTGAAGCATTCAAGGAACTGGCAACTGTTAGCAAGAAACATGGTAGCTTGATTGTTGCACAAGTCAGCCATCCTGGACGCCAGGTCGCCGACAACATCCAAAAGAACCCTATTTCTCCTAGTGATGTGCAACTGGAGGGCGAGGTGATGGGCATGCATTTTGCTAAGCCCAAGCCCATGGATGAGCAAGACTTCAAGAATGTTATTGAGGGATTTGCTCATGCTGCCGAGTTTCTTTACAAGGCCGGTTATGACGGTATTCAATTGCATGGTGCACAGTAAGTAGATTAGTCGCAGTGCTCTGGACATGATACTAACAGAGAGAAGTGGCTATCTCTTGGCCCAATTCCTTTCACCTACAACAAACAAGAGAACAGACCAGTACGGCGGCTCCATCGAGAATCGATCTCGCATCATCTTCGAAATTGCCGATGCCATCCGTGCCCGTGTCCCCGATAAGTCATTCAGTCTTTCCATCAAGGTCAACAGCGTCGAGTTCCAAGAAGGCGGTTTCTCCACCGACGACTGCAAGGTCCTTTGCAAGCAGCTCGAACAGCATGGCTTTGATTTTGTTGAGCTTTCTGGAGGAACTTATCAGAGCCTTGCCTTCTCTCACCGACGAGAGAGTTCGAAGAAGCGAGAGGCTTTCTTCCTCGAATTTGCCGAGACGATTATCCCTGAGCTTAGCAAGACCAAGGCTTATGTCACTGGTGGCTTAAGGACAGTCAAAGCTATGAATGAGGCTCTCAAGACGGTTCATGGTATTGGCTTGGCACGACCCGTGACGAATGAGTTCGACTTGCCTGCCAAGATCCTCAAGGGTGAGGCCACCAGCGCAATCGACACTTTGCTCGACGAGCAGAACTTTGGTATCACCAATGTTGCTGCTGGCACACAGTAAGTCTACACAATACATGTAATTACTGATGATTGGAAGACTAATTTCTGCTCAGAATTCGACTGGTTGGTAAGGATAAGCACCCTCTTGACTTGAGCCGAGAGGATCATAAGCGAATCTTCGAAGAGTCTATGCAGAAGTGGGGTGAAGGTATGGCGAATAACGATGACCAGTCCAAGTACGGATATGTTGATATTGAAGGAGTCAAGTTAGAGCCATTTGGCCAAGCTTATGCGGCGGCGTAATTGTAGAAAATTAGATCTAATATATGATAGACCATAATCTAAGTTCATAACAGACTTGCCTACTCAATATTGCAGTCACTGGCATATTCAACTGTACGGTACCTCAAACACGATATTCAACTACAATGTCAGACGAGGAGGGGCTAGATGCCTTGGCCAACATGCATATGCATCAGCTGATATTAACATAACCCAATGAAGGTCGTAGGGGCCTAACTAAACCGGCTAAAACGACGTCAAAATTATGACGCTGACTTCAGCACCACTACAGTTGAAAATGCAAAGGGAGCCTGAAAAAACGCTCATGATAGGTTTATTTCACAATTCGGCAGTGCTGCATGGTTGAGCATTATGCGGTTGAAAGTATGTACTTGACGCGTTTGCTGACCATGCAGAAAACCAAGGTATAATTTGGCTGTACCCCATTTTCACAATGATGTTCAACACCTACAGTTTGCTCCTGTCTTATCTACAGCCCCAGCATACCTTGTCAAATCAACTGAACCAGTCATGGCTGCGACACCCTGGACCCTTGTTCGTCTCATGGACGAGTGCGAGAATGCGGAGAAGGAAAATTCTAGCGATGAAGTCTTCATCCCAACTACTACGATCGAATTGCTGACATCGGAAGATTGCGTCAGCGACATCCTAAAGGAACAGAATTGTCAAAATCAGGATGCCTTGAAGAAACGGATCTATGATGAGAAATGCCCTGCGAAGATCATCTTTCTAATCTTGGCCCGAGCCGGCAAGCTAGATCGCATTGGCCAATTCTTATCCAATGGCTTTTCTGATCATCATCTTCCTATAGAG
This sequence comes from Fusarium phyllophilum, assembly GCA_013396025.1. NCBI lineage: Eukaryota > Fungi > Ascomycota > Sordariomycetes > Hypocreales > Nectriaceae > Fusarium > Fusarium phyllophilum. The sequence continues at coordinate 145,470 of JAAOAQ010000126.1, read as the reverse complement.
CTTCTATGGACGCGTGAAGGGTACAAATTGAAAAGTGCGAAAGATTCAAACTGGACTACTGCTCCCTTTGGAGCAGGAATTGACTATAATGATGTCGACTATTTCATTCAGAAGCAATGGCCATTCTTGGCCCCCATCTTTGAGAGAGAGTTCGAATATGTGCTACAGCAAAAGATTCCTTTGCCGTTGGTCAAGAAAGGCACTCCTATTGTCTCAGGGTTTAGTTCCGTTTCAAAGATCGAGATGCACCCTGCGCATGTTCCAGAGCAGGTAGAAGTAAGTCCGCCAGGTCCGACTCTTCAGCATGTTTGACTTAACATGATCTAGCACTCAATGGCCATGAAGAAAATGGAGCTGGAAAGTGAAGATCAAATCAAGTATGTCAAAAAAGAGATGACTAACGTGACGTCTCTTCGATTGCTTGATCACGACCATCTTGTCAAGGCAATTCTCGCCTGTACCAGAGGAAAGCAGGCCCTATTCTTCTTCCCATGGGCGAAAGGGGGAGACCTCTACAGTTTCTTGAAAACTGATTCCAATGAGGGCATGGCTGCTATCATATGGATGCTTGATCAAATGGTCGGACTCTGCAGCGCTTTGAGTCTGTTGGCGGACAGGGGATATCGGCACGGTGACCTCAAGCCTGCCAACATCCTACTGTTTCCCGAGAAGCCTGGTAGCTACCGCCTTAAGATAACAGACGTTGGACTCTCTAAGCTTCACATCCTGGCAACAAGCAGGCGCCTGAATGGAACGACTGCCAAAGCTACCACGAGGCGATATAGCCCCCCTGAATTCGACCTCTTGTTTGATGATGATGGGGAGCCAGTAGAAGACTCTGATGACATCAAGCTGTCACGAAAGTTTGACATTTGGTCTCTCGGTTGCGTCTTCATCGAGTTTCTCATCTGGGCCAAACTGGGCAGGCAAAAGTACAAGGAATTCGATAAGTCTATGAAAAGGGACCGACGTTTCTGGGACTACGCACGAAAAGACCTTGACGTTAAGGTAAAAGAGCGAATACAGAGCCTAGAGGATGCTATTAAGGACACACCATGTGACAAGGCCGTCCAGCGAATTCTGACCTTGGTTCAGGAGCAAATGCTCCTTGTCAACAGCGATGATCGTACCAGTGCTTCGGATATTCACAATGAATTGAAAACTATAAGAGATAGTTACGGTGAGTATCTCCAGCCGAGGAACGTGGTTGATTTGCCTCTAGGCCTGACTGCCGAGCAGGCCGCCGACTCCGACCATCGTCAAATCGGTCAGGGTTCACCAGACGGAAGCAACGCCATGAGTCAAAGCGCTCCTGAGCTATCTGATATTCAAAATAAGGGTTTAAGTACCAAGGCTGTCCCTTCGGGCAATACCGCTGCTATGGCTGTATGTTGAATAAACTGAGCCCCAGGGCGTTGAACTTGATAGCTGACGGTGAGATAGTATGTGAGTGAAGCGTTGACTTCTTAAGGGGGGTATATATGCTGACGGAGAATCTGATTTCGTAACATACAGAATGTATGTATTAAGTAATCCCGTGTACTGGAGTTCCGACATCTGGCACTAACTTCTTTCGAGCCTGTTAGTGCATCATGAACCTTTCATCTTGATTCCATCTACTTACAAGAACTTATTAGCGGGTATGCTTTACGGTACTCATCCTTTAGTATGCGGTATACACTAACAAGAACAGCAAAGCGCCAAGCTGCTTAATCAATGGACGGTCAGCCCAGACAATGAGTTTGCACAGAGATTCTTCTCCGAGACTACCCGCCCCAGCCCCCCTGACAGAAGTCAACTGTGTGACTCATGTGTGAGACTTCGAATCTGGGAGCCCAACGCTACAATATCTGGCATAATGAGGGAGTTTGGAACTCGTGCGTCAGAATGTGACCTATGCAATCTTCTATACACCGTCTCGCAAAGGATTGGCCTTCAGGAAGATCAGGAATTAAGTTGCGTTCGGAACGGCCCTACACTCAATTTGAATGGGCGCGACGGTCTGCCAATACTGTCCCTGTTCTCAGATCCTAGTATGTTTTTACTGTGGTTCATGACTGTCGTACTAACCATTCCCTTAGCTTTTTATGCTTATGATCTTGGATCAGTTCAGGTCGGATATCCAACTTTGTCCCCTCCAGAAAGTTCTGAACGGTATCGACTCTTTCAAGAGTGGCTCCACGCATGCGACGATGAGCACGACCATGCACGAGACACATCACCCGGCGGCTGTGCTGTCCAGATGCCCACTAGACTGATTCACGTGGGCGAGTCAAGTGAACATTTGGAGGATATCAAAGATTCTGGCTTTCTACGTTATCTTGCTCTTAGCCACTGCTGGGGAGGCAGCACGAGCCTATCCACCCTGACTAGCAACATCGACCAATTGCGCAACGAGATACCGCATGACCAGCTTCCCCTTAATTTCCAGGAAGCCATCAGAGTCACAAGAGCACTCAAGATCTCATACTTGTGGATAGACTCACTGTGTATCATCCAGGATGATCCGGAAGACTGGCGACGAGAAGCTGCCCGAATGGGTCAGGTTTTCAGCAACGCCTACTGCACAATCGCTGCGACATCAGCTGCGACGTCTAACGAGGGTTTTCTCATTCCAAAGCTCAACTCAACACTTTCTGCAACCTTAGAAACTCCTGATGGCGGTATGCTTCAAATTTCGGAGTTTACGGAGGATTGTAATAGGGATTTAGAGTCAGCGCCCCTAAATACGCGCGGTTGGGTGATGCAAGAGCGAGCTTTGTCTAGAAGAACACTGCACTTCACCAAGAGACAAGCTTACTGGGAATGCGGAAATGGACTCCATTGTGAACGACTCTTTAAGTTATCAAAGTAAGTATTCGTTATTGCCCATCGTGAGTTCTGTGCAGTCTAACGGCTATCCTTGTCAGTCCCCACTCAGCTCTTTTCGCAGACTCGGACTTCCCCAAGGCCATACTCAAGTACTATAAGGGCGGACGAATCACTCTGTTTCAAAATCTCTATGAGAAATACTCCAGGCTCAATTTTAGCTACAACTCTGACCGACCAGTTGCCATCTTAGGTCTAGAGAAACACCTTTCAACCGTCCTCCAGACTCGCGGCGAGTTTGGTGTCTTTGAGCAGTACCTGGCGAGAAGTCTTCTCTGGTCCCGGCCTGAAAATATCTTTCTGCACAGTATCACATTCCAAGATGATCATCATGTTCCTTCTTGGTCATGGATGGCATACGAGGGTCCGATCACCTATGCGAACATACCTTTTGACAAGGTCGAATGGAATACAGGCTGCTTGCTTGAATATGACGAGGAAACCGGTATAAACAGCAAGATGACTGTGTTGAAAGCAGTTGCTAGAGATCTCAAACTGGATAAGTTGGATATGCATAACAGAGTCAAACTTGATGAAGAATCTGGAATCGAAACATCCAACTTGCGGGGGGTTGTCCTTGGCAAAGACAAGAAGCGGGAATCTCGGGCCCAGGTAAATTACGTCCTTCTTGTCACCCTATCCGAAGACGAACCAGAGCAAGCAAAGGTTTATGTTCGAGTTGGAGTGGCTTGGCTTCTTGAACATAACATCGTAATGGGTGGTGAAGATGTTGTGATTTACTAGATATTTCTCCCTCAAATTATGGTTCAAATTGTCCATTCAATCTCTTCCATTTCGTTGCCGATCCCTAGATTCTATATATGTTTGATGACGGTAATGATGATGATGACTAGTTTAAGATGTCCAATCTTATGTCCCCAGACTGCTATGGATGATAGTATGAAGGTTTGATATGCTCATTTGTGTGAGGAGCTTTTCTGAAGGTCGTGGAAAGGTGCTTGACGCGGAACCATATTTTGTTACATCCCACGTCTAAAGGAGTCCCGATCCCATCGTATGGTGTATATATCTTGCTGCATCTCGACAGAGAACTTGTTTCGGGGAAGACTTCGTTCGAGAATAGCAAGAAGCTTTTGTGGGCTAACGTCCTTCGCATTGATGCGGATAGTATCGTATGATGAGCTGGACACTGCACGCCCACTCGTTTGTTGTTGTACTTGCCCGGGCATTCTGAATAGGTTCTGAATAGGACAAAAGATGTCGATGAAGTCAGACGTCAACAGATAGATGAAAATATGCTTGAAATGGAAGTCGGAGAAGAAACACGGAAGTGGCTGATTTAAAAAGACTCGATCACGGACGCGACATGAGTCAGAAATGACAAATTCGGAAAAAGGCAGACGAGGCAACCTCAGAAGCGGGGGCTGCGCCTAAAGGCCTCTGTGGGTGGCCTCCATCTGACACACCTTGGAAAAGCAGGCTCTGGACTGAAGCAATCAAGTCAAATCAAGGCAGCCACTCGATACCTTCTGCCTGGAATTTTCAACCCTCGCTGCAGGTCTTCTCATATCAGGTTAGAGGAGGGTGCCAGAAGCATGCATCGGCGCTGCGCAAAGGTGATTCGCGATGCTGATAACGATGAGGTGGCGGCACGAGCCGCTCTAGGCCAAGCATTCTAACCGCTGTGGCATTATCCTGGCCAATGTCCGTTATGGGTTGCCAGGAGCCTTGTTCGAATTTCCATTGAGTTTATTGGTTGATCATATGCAAAGCCTGAATGCCTCGACCAGGGGTCTCAGCCGCAGTTCTGGGAGGGCTTTATATTTCTCAAATGCGTACTGTAGAGAAGTCAGGCTCGGCTCAATTGACAGTGGAAATCTCAGCCTTCAGACATTATAATCAATAGAATGCAGTGTCTCGCATCTCCTCACCTGAAATATACCTTAATTTTATCAGAAGTCTGTCCTTGCTAGTATAGACCATGGTCAAACCCTCCAAACCACGTTCAAGAGTGAGGGGAACACGGAAGACCAGTTCATATATGACATCAACAGAAAGCCGCAACGCATCTCAAAGCCAACAGTTACGAAACCCATCAACGGTATCTCATCATGAGCTTCCAGTTATCCCCATTCGGAGAATAGCACCATCTCGATCCGATATCGGCTTAAAACCTGGGATGGAGCAAGGATCTATCCATACTTCAGTGTTATCTCACAGAGAAAGCACATCGACATTTCGGAGTATCTCTGACATGGGGCATCGTAAATGGCTTGATTCATTGGTTCCTTCTCGAGATTCTACGAGTATGTCTGGAGGTGTCCAGGATTCGGAGCCTCCAATGACTGGCGTCGACATGTCCTCTGTCTGGGAAACCTTGATGAATGCGTGCAGGAAACCTGCCATTGATCATACTGGTAAGCAAGCGTTTATACCTCTGGGACAGCTCATTCGGATCCTAAGCCCAAGCAATGTTGAAAGGATACTTAGCCAAAGGTTCAAGGATGAAGATTTGATAAGCCTTGTCGACGAGGTATATGGAGCTGACGGCTTGCCAAAAAGACTGAAGATCATGGCTACATTGATATTGGTGAATGGACTTGGTTTTCTACTAGACTTTGTCAATGCGAAGGTAGAAGATAGTAAGCTCCCGCTTACCGTTCAGCGACAGGGACAACAGCCTATCTTATACGACCGTGAAAAGAATGAGATAGAGTCTTCAAGGAACTGGACTTGGTCATATCCCGATGCGGAATATTTCACTATGAAGCAGATGCAAATCTGCAGTCTGTTCTGTACTATCAATGAAGAAGAGCAGTTCATGGATCATTTTCGACTCCCCGCCGATTTTGTCATACCATTCGTGGATTCTGATCCCCCTGAAGTTAGGTCCGGGGGGTATGGCAAAGTCACAAAGGTCTTTATCGAGCCGTCGCACTTATTGTACCAGGGTAGATACTCTAAACCAGAGTGTTTCGCTATCAAGGCTGTTCAGCACAGCTCAATAGACCACCCGAGTGAAGCAGACTCTCTTGCAAGGCGGCTAGTCATCAAAAAGCTCGAAGACAGAGAACACCTTCATCAGCTTCTTTTCTCCTTTCGTCGGGCCGACTATTACTACCTCGTTTTTGAATGGGCTGACGGCGATCTGACCGATCTATGGGAAACAATGCCAACCTTATACCGCCCTGATGTCGAAGAAGACGCACGTTGGTTCTTCCGCCAATGCCGCGGTATTGTGAGGAGTTTGGGCAGCCTTCACAAACAGCGCTCGTCTTACACCGCCAGCACTATGGAGGAAATAGTTCACGTCGCGCTGGCAGGAAAGTATGGACGGCACAGCGACATAAAGCCGCAAAACCTGCTTTGGTTTAGTGATTATCAAGGCGATAAGAAAGATCATTTAGTCATCGCCGATCTTGGTCTTACCCAGTTCAACACGTCACAGTCCAAGTCCCATGCGTCATGGGCTGGTATGAAGGGTTATACACAAACCTACAAAGCACCTGAGAGTGAAGTTAATCATAAGGTTGGAACCAGATACGACATATGGTCTCTGGGCTGCGTGTTTCTAGAACATGCGTCTGTGTTTCTGATGAGGGATAACAGCTGTGTCAAAGCTTTCTCAAACAACAGACTAAATGAGGATCTTCGTCGGAACGGAACTGGAAATTATCATAGCGATACATTCTACAACGTGATCACGGAAGAGGACGCTACAGACGAGTACACACCGATTGGAAGCAGTGTCATAAGCGGGGAGGTCAAACAGGCAGTTAAGGAAGTAAGAAGTATATCACAGTCAATCCTACAGCTTGAGCTAACAACTCATTGTCATAGATGATTCAGAGTCTAAAAGACCATCACTTATGTGCTCCTTCGATGTGTGACTTCTTAGATCTCATCAGCGAAGGGATGCTAGTACCTAATCAGTCTGTTCGATATACGGCAGATATGGTCTCAAGAGCTCTTAGAGATATCCAGCTCCGCTGTGACCAGAACCCTGGTTACGCTTGCTTATCAAGACACTTGCCATTGAAGGATCAGTTGAAGTCAATGCCCGATGGCCGCATTCCTTCAAGACAGTCTCAGATCCTGGCAGGTATCTCAGGAGGGCAAGAGGGCAGCAGGGCCAACTTTGACTCGTCTCACACGGAGTCAACCGGAGACATGGGGGCTGCTGATCCAGAAGCGTTGAAGATGCTTAATGAGCTGCGTCATATGACCAACGATAGCTCTTTATCCCCGGGCTACCTACAACTCCAGATACCAAAGATTCAGTTTGATGGGTCTGTAGGAGGTCTTTTGCAGGAATCCAGCCCTATCAGCGATTTAACCCATAGATCTGAGTAGCTCTCGGTCAGAGAGAAACTTCATCTTTTTTATGCAACTTGATGGTTGTACGGTTATACCTTAAACAGTACAGCTTGAATAGACTTGATACCCATTCACTTTGTAGGTATGGATCTAAATATTATTGAACCTTTCGAATCCAATAGTGTTCATGTTCCCGGCGGCCCCGATTAGTGATGGTGGTGGTTTCGGTCAAAGACGGGCATCATAACTGTGTTTGGTGATGCAGCTGAAATAGATCACTAACCAGGTCCAGGCATATCGTATGACGTTTACAATGGTTTTCCTACTTGGAGTTAGCTTTTTGAACCGTCCCAGCTGACTCCCCTTATTCTAACTGAAAGGTACTGAATACAGCTAGTGTACCAATATTGAAGGGGTATTTGCATCAATAGCCCATTTACCAGCTGGCACAGACATGTCACATTGCCCATATCGATGCTTGGCACCTAATCCGGACCCAAAAGGTATAAATATTTTCAAGATACCTGAAGCATGCTGAAGTGTCAGAATAATTCTTCTCTTTTACTTTTTATCGCTTCTTCTTGATCATTCTAAACGCTCAGCATGAATCTGAATCTACAGGACCCCAGGGAATGGATGAAAAACCTTCCTGGCGACTTGAGTGTCACTCAAATCTCGATACCAGGAACTCATAATAGCCATGCTATTAAATCCAATGTTGTGGTAGCGTCAAACGGCAACGTGAACTTTGCCGCCCATGCATTATACAATGCTGAGATCGTTTCAATGTATGCTGAAGTTTATACTGCAATAGCAACATGCCAAAGGTTTTCTATGTGGGACCAACTTCATTTTGGCGTCCGTTACTTTGATCTGCGGATGCGCTCGTGGGAAAAGTTTGAGAACGAGGGAGGTCGCTGGGCGTTTGGTCTGTGTCACGGAAGTGCTAAGCTCAAGGAGAGTCTAACACAAGTTCTTGACGGAATGGCGGATTTCCTTAAGAAGTATCCAAGCGAAACACTGCTCATTTCTATCAAATGGGACGAAGAAAAGCTGGACGGCTCGAAAGCTATTCCAGTTACGCCAGACCGGAACCTCCGCTTCGGCGTGTCCGAGATCTGGGATAAGCACAATTGGTTCAAAGGAGCATATTGGCCTAAGCTTCACGAAGTTCGAGGTCGAGCTATTCTACTGCGTCGATTTTGGAATCCCGATAATGAGTCGCTGGGCATCAACTTCGACAACCCAAGTTTCTACGATAACGCCCGCAGCAATGGGCCAGAAGGCAAATGGAAGCAAATGACAGACCCAACCCGAGGATCAATGACCATCGAGGTGCGCTGGAAATGTGCGCGAGATATGCTCATCGAGGCCAAGGAAGCTGACTACAACGACAACGTTATGTATTTTGCATCGACATGCGATGTCTGGCTGGATATGAGTGCGGAGAAGCCAAGATTCTGGGATCCGCTCTACTATGAAGATCAACTGTATCAACCTCTTCTCTCATTCATGACTGGAGAGTATAGGTCGCAGAAGAAGGGTAGATATGGGGTAGTTGTTACTGACTTCTGCAACCAGATCATTCCCCCACTCATCTATGAACAAAACTTTAGCCGTTGATTTCTATACTTTACCGCCTGATCTGTTTCAAATTACTGGCAATGTTCTTTGCAGTTGAGACCTGTGGCGGAGAGCTTATTGTTACAGCACAGAACTTGACTTCAATATTCATAATCTAATACGATTCTATTGCCCTCTGATGTCTATAACCCTTTCTATTCTATTTCATTTATCACATCTAAACCTCAGTCCTGCTTTTAGACCTCACCGCGCTTATCACTGACATCCTCAAGGTTCTCTGATTGGCTCACTTCACCCTTGACATCAGATCTGAACTGCTGCTCCTCCTGTTTCAGTTGCTCTTTGAGGATCTTGTCTGCCTTCCAGATTGGCTTCATCTTGAAGAGTCTGTAAACTTGCTCCAACGGAATTCCGCTAGTCTCGGGGATGAGGAAGAAGGCGAAGATGAAGGCGAAGAATGACAGAGTCGCAAAGAACATATAGACACCATATCCCATTGCAGCAAACATTTGCTCTGTGAATCGCGAGACAAGGAAGTTGAACAGCCAGTTGCTGGCGGTTGTGCAGGCTTGGGCAAGGGATCGGAAACTGGGATCGAAGAATTCCTGGAAACTAGTCAGACGATGGAACAAAGGTTTGTAATGTATGACTTACAGAGTTGATGACCCAGGGCGTACCATTCCATGTAGGAGTGTAGACGGCGGTCCAGAGGTAGAAGAATACGATAGCGGCGATACCACTGCCAGTCAAGTGATCCTGCGGGTTCTTGGTAGGGTCGACGACGTAGATGTACGCACCCAATACCCACATACAGATAGAGCCAGTGATACCGCCAATAAGCAGAAGCTTTCTTCGACCAAGTTGATCAACAAGGAAGAGAAGCCAGACAAAGGTCATCACAGCCTTGACGACACCGAAGATGCCTGTCATGACGTTGACAGTATCATGCTGGACTCCAATGCTCTGCGAAACGTTAGAATGGTACTATTTCCAAATGCGACCCTGGTTGTAAACTTACAGAAAACACAGTTGGGGAATAGTAGTTGATGGCGTTGATTCCAGAGCCGTTCTGCCAGAAGAACAACATGCATCCCAAGAAGAGACGCCACATCATGTTTGGTCGATCCTTGAGAGCCTTGAAAGGCTTCCAAAGTCCAATACCGACAGTGGACTTCTGGATCTCGTGAGCGTGATCAATGGCTGATACCTCTTCAGTGATGTAGAGGTCGGTGGGCGGGAGCTGTCGAATCCAGCAAAGGTTTTCCATAGCTTGTGTTCTGCGTTCCTTGAGGAACAACCATCGAGGGGACTCGCGAATCCAAAGGGATCCGAGGAAGAGTAGACCCGACGGGATGATCTGGACGGCGAAGGGGACGATCCATTGTTGGTGGCTTTCGGGCATGTGCTTCTGGACACCATACTATCCAAAGGTTAGCAAGCGTGCAATATGTGATGGGATGAAGCCTTGACTCACGTTGATCCAGAATCCTACGAGTCCACCGATCTGCCAGCCGAGCTCGTATAGACCGACCAGACGACCTCGGATAGCAGGAGGCGCCAGCTCGGAAATGTAGATCGGGATAATGTTGCTTGCAAAACCAGTTCCAAGGCCTGACAAGACACGACCAGCGTATAGAATTCCCAAGCCAGTGCTAGAGTCGGCACCGCATTGGAGACCAGCCCCAAGCGTGAAGGTAGCAGAAGCGATGGCAAGACACCATTTGCGGCCAACCCAATGGCTCATAATGTAAGTGAGAAGCGCGCCGAAGAAAGCGCCAGCAATGAAAAGCGAGACAATGTTCTCACTGATCAAGTTTCGCTCCTCGACGGTCTTGGTATCGATCCCAAACTCCTTCTTGAACGAATCAAGCGTAATAGTCGTTCCAATAAAGGCACTTGTATAACCGATCATGTTGGAACCGCAGGACGCAACAACGGCAAGCACATAAATGCGCCAGTTGTACACCGAAGGCGGCGTCGGCCTATCTTCAGCAAGAGTGAGGATACCCATGGTTGCAAGGTCAGTATGTCCTGTCCGTGAGTTATTCGAGCAGAGGAGCTGTCAAGATAGCAAACCGACTCCAGATCAAGAGCTTTATAGGAATCAGTGGGATCCGGGGCCCCGACTTTGAAGTGGCGAGTCTTTGTTCTTCCCCATCCTGACAAAGTTTTCTTCTCCATGCGCTACGTTGCGAAGATGCCCACATTGCTCTGGGGCGCTGGAGTCGATGGAGCAAATGAGTCGGGCCGGACGAGCGTTTTCCCCGTATGGGGCAGCGACATGAGTGAGATTGTCGTCGGTGTGCTTCCGCTATCTGATCAATTCATTCACGTAATTTCGATTGAGCTTAATGAGCTTAAATGATTGGTAAAGTCGGCAAATTGAGTCGTCAAAGAGTCGGTTCCTGAGTCGTGTTGACGCCTCTTACGGAAGGGCGGCTTAACGGCTCTTGGCTTCCAAGCCGTTTGAGCCTCATATTGAGCCTCAACATCCACTACCATCGCCAAGGACAAGCCGTTTACCGCTGTAGAACCAGTAAACTTCTCTGGACAAGGCCTAGAGAGGGACCTCAAGCTCGCGTAACCCCCAATCCCCGTCCAATACCCAGACCCCGGACCATCCGGAGATCAGCGCGGAGAAAAAATCTCCAGGCGTCTCTGAGCCTCCGGCAAAACCTTTACCCCACAAGGTATGGGTCTTTTCTTCACCAGAGGGATAAAAGCTTCGATGGGCCACGTCAAAGCTCGAGGGTGACACCAAAATCGGGTACCGGCACGTCTAGCTGATCAATTGTAGCGTTATCAATGGCATCTGAGAGGACCCTTGACGTCAGTTGCGTTGGGGGAGTTATGCGTGACCCCAAATTCCCCGAATTCAGTGGTTGAACCTTGATCCGGGGCCTCCATGGGGGAATAAACATGGAGATTAGCTATGCATAGACTAATAAACCCGAGGAGATGGCTTTATCAGTAGAGGAAGGATCCAAATACCGAAGGACACTTCTCAACGCGCATGGTTGAGCACAATTGATATCCACTAAAAGGATCAATGAAGTGAACGCCGTCATCGGATGCATCTGGAAAATGTTTGCTGTGAGACGCGTGTACACCAAACAGGTAGACAAACTGGCAATACTTTCAGAAAACTGTTAGATATATATACAATCTTTTGAGGGTGACGAGAGTGTAGGGTTCGCCTTTACGTTGGCTGGTTTTGTTGTTTCTTAGTCGATGTTGGTATATTTGGATTCTTGACTAACAATCCACACTTTGACTGCGCGCAGTAGACGTGCGTAGGTCTTTTCATCACTCGCCACCTCCAATACTAAACCTCGCTATGTGCTTGAATAAAACCACACTAAAGAGACAAGAAACATGAGCAAATGGAGGTGATCTGAACAGAACTACAACTTCTTTGACTTTCCGATTATTCGAGTTGCAGCCTTATCTAAATGATCCAGCAAATACCCTGGACAAGTATGAGGCCTGGTGGATACCCGTAAAGTACGCGATTAGGCAGGCCCTGAATTGTTGGGACATCGTCAGCTCAACCAACAAGTTTTGCAAACACCTCATGACTTTCAAACAGTCTCACTTGCCATGGCCGACAAACACCCTTTCAGAGTCGTGATTGTAGGCGCGAGCGTCACTGGGCTTAGCCTGGCAAACATGCTCCAGGCCAATGGCATCGACTTTCTGGTGCTGGAGGCTTATCCCACTGTAGCGCCTCAGGTCGGAGCCAGCATCGGGCTACTGCCTCATGGAAATCGCATCTTAGATCAGCTCGGCTTATACGAAAAAATCATGGAAATTGCGCCTCCTATACAGGTTTTCAATTTCCGAGACACAGGTGGCCATATTCTAGCCCGGCATCGCGAGATGGACGAGCGCATCATCGAGAGGTCAGTATGTTCACGTATCTTAAGCCTCCTTTGACTGACCTTACTGTTGAAGGCATGGATATCCGATGGTCTTCCTCGATAGGCAGATGCTTCTTAAAGTACTCTACAACAACATCAAGGACAAGTCAAAGATCTTGACAAACAAGCGAGTTGTCAGGACTGAGTTGGTCAATGGTGGGGTTCATGCAGTCACATCAGACGGAACGACTATTGCTGGTGACATCCTTGTTGGAGCAGACGGCGTGCACAGTACAGTACGCTCGCAGATGTGGAAGCTATCTGGCAGGCTTTCGCCGGGGTTCTTTGACCCAAACGAGCATGAGGGTGAGTCCAGATACGATCAACCTGCTAATACACTGACTGATGGGCACAGCACCTCCCTGTGAAAACAGTTGCATCTTCGGTATCTCTAATCCGTGTCCTGGTATCAACCCAGGTGATCTACATTGCGTATTCAGGAAGAGCTCTTCATATCTCGTTACTGGAGGTCCCCAGGGGCGAGTCTACTGGTTTCGGTTTCAGAAGCTTCAGGAGAAAGTTCATGGATCAGCTATTCCACGCTATAGCGAGAAGGACCTCAAAAAGGCGCTGTCCGAATCTGCGGACGACAACATACTGCCTGATCTGAAGTTTTCGACACTTATTGACAACAAAGTGAGCGCCGTCATGACTCCATTGGTGGAGTATATCTACAAGCAGTGGCACTTCGACCGGATCATGATTCTGGGTGACTCGGCGCACAAGGTAGGTCCCAGAGAATACACGATATGCACCTGTCTGACGCGTAATATAGTTCCATGCAGTGGGCGGCCAAGGCGGCAACGCTGCTATTGAGAGCGCGGCTTTATTGACGAACAACCTTGTGAAAGCACTCAAACGGAGTCCTTCACGACGTCTGACTACTGTCCAAGTCGAGTCCATGTTTGCAGATGTCCAGTCTCGCCGCAAACCCAGGTTAGCACTGAACCATCGCTATTCTCATAACCGTGCGAACACAGAAGCACTCGATACGCCTCTGAAAAAGATTATGGCAATTCATCTGCTTCCGCTTGTGGATGAGCAAGTCGTCACTCTTGGCTATTGTTCTCAACATCCTGGTGGGGAAGTGCTGGATATGCTGCCAGTGCAACACCATGAGAGCTTGATACCATACAAACAGGAGCTTCTTTGTGAACCAATGTCAAGAGGCAGTATACAATGGGTATTGATCTTGGCCTATATGATCTTCGGAGTTGTTGCAGTCTCCGCAGGCAGATATGGCCTTACTTCAGCCGATGGATTTGCCTCGGATAACTATCCCGAAACCATCATTGGCAACCGATCAGCTTCGTATGAATTTGCTCTCTCGTCTGTGGCCATGGCTTGGGTGTCATCATTTGAGCCCGTAAAGTTCTACGAACTTGGCCATTTGATCCAGCCGGTCGTCATCATCATGATTGAAGGCTATAGAGGAAGAAACAAACTCACGCCTCTTGGACTGTAAGAACTGTCTATTTGGGTAACCGAATGAATATTGATCGTGTCTAGACCTGTCTTGTGGCTCATGCTCATTCAATACGCCGGAATTGGAGTCGCCATGCCGTTATACTATCTCGTCTACACCTTGATATCGGATGCCGAATTTTACTGGTGGCCTCTGAGAAGGTTCGTTCCTTTACGTCACGCCAGACATATTCTCTCTGCGTACGTGATGTCAGAAGCAATTCATTTCGGCCTTGTCTTGTCAACAACGCATCTGCCCAAGTGGATGCAAGCCGCCAAGTCATTTTGGCCCTTACTGGTTCCCGTACTCGTCGGAATGTCAGGATCTTTTGGCAGCCATCAAACTGCACCGAAACCGAACAAAACACTCAAAGTCGAACTCAAAGTCTTGGATAGAATATACTTGGCTGCTGGAATTTTCGGCACTTTGTGTCATTGGTTTGCCATCACGCAAGTCGTTCGCAATGCTGACCTTAAAATGATACCTAACTTTAGTCGGCCGACTATACTCGATGAATCACTCCATATACTAGCAACACAACAGGGCGGACTATTTGTGTACTTTCTGGTATCATACGTGTGGACAGTTCAAGCTGTCTGGGATTTGAACAGAGTTGGCCGAGCCAACATGGACCTATTCCCTGCGTCACTCTGGATTTTGCTGGCGTTTGTAAGTTTTGGACCCGGTGCTAGCGTTGCTGGTGTCTGGTACATACGAGAACATGCTATGTCACAGACAAGCTTTCAGCGAAAACAAGGGGCCAAAAATACTCAATTTCATGATGCCGGCGCCGTCAAGACTGGAACAACTTCTGGTTGAGGCGCTATCTGATAAGATAATGATGATCGATAAGATAATCTCTTATCGCACGTGCCTGCATGATGGAGTGATAGCGGTCTTTGATCGAACTGCCCATCGAAGATAATGATAAAGCCTCAGCCGTCAGTTAGCAAAATAACGATGATAACCTCAGGGTAATAATACACTCAAATTCTCTCAATCGCAGAACATGGAGGAGCACGCGCGTCAGCTCAGCCCTATGCCGGCGTCGCGTGGATCTCATAGACGCGTCGCGCCAGTAATCTCCGTGCTAACCCTATGCCTCTTCGTCAACCTGTCGATGAGCCTCTATCAACTCCCCTCAAATCGATTGATCGAGAGACGTCTTTGCATAGACTACTACCGTCAAAATGATCCATCGCGGATTCAGCCTGGCGGCAGTGTCGACGAGAAGTTTTGTAAGATTCGCGAGATAGAAAAAGACCTGGGTCGGATTCAGGGCGTGATGGAGACGCTTTGGGTCGCTGGAGGTAAGTCGTCCCTTACCCGATAGCATTTGTCCTGCTAATCCGATGAAGACTTCGTCATGACTATACCCCTCAGTTTTCTGGCTGAGAAATGTGGCCGCCGAGCAATTCTCAGACTCAACCTTCTTTCGCGTTCTTTCATGTTGCTATGGGCTATCATAGTCGGATCTTTCGATACCCTACTTCCAACCAAGGCCATCGTGGCCGGCCCGGTACTCTCAGTACTTGGTGGAGATTGCGTCTTCAACTCACTTACTTACGGCCTTGTCTCAAATTTAACGGACGACCATGTCCAACGAGCAATTTACTTCGGATACATGAGTTCAGTGTCTTATGTCGTGGCCTTACTTGGCCCTGCCCTAGCTTCATCTACCATGACCTTATCGCTATGGCTACCGTTCTGGCTCGGTATATTCTTGCTCTCATTGGCTGTCCCTACCATACAGATGCTGCCTACGCAGGGAACTACGGACGAAGGAACCGATGGTGATGCTGAAAGCCAACATGAGCCTCTCCTCTCATCCCCTCGTATTAAAGCTCGATCCCATCGCGAGCCACTACTACAGTCTGTGATTAAGCGTCTTCAGACGATCAAAACCATCATCGTCAGCCATCCAAAGAATTTTAGCTTGCTGCTTTTCAGCTTCATGCTCACATCCCTTGCGAGCTCAGACACAAAGCTTCTTGTTCAGTATATATCCGCACGCTACAAGTGGACATTTGCTTCCGCTGGGTATCTCTTATCGGGAAAAGCAATCGTCAACTTTACGTTACTTACGATTGTGATCCCTAAGCTTTTGCGATCTGCACGCCAGGAGCGACAAGAAGATACAGCTGAGGTAGCGGATAAGTCAAACATCCGGAACGCTATGTACTGCCTTGTTGCATCAGTATTTGGTGCACTGGGGATCGCCATCGCGAGCGAGCTTTGGATGTTAATCCCCTCAATGTTTGTCTACGCTCTTGGCTCTCCCCTTCCTATATTCACTCTATCCCTTCTCAAATCTCCTGTCATATCGCCGCCACATTCTTCTGACTCCTCCGATCCCGAACCTCACATTTTCTCTATTGTCATGCTAGTAAAGACTGTTGGTTCGCTTTTAGGAGCGCCTTTGATGGCCGCGCTCTGGGTTCGCGGTCTTGGGATTGGCGGCATGGCTCTTGGTATGCCGTTCTTCGTCAGCCAGGCATGTTATGCTGTTGCCATCTGGGTTTTCGTAAATATAGAGGTAGACCGTGATGTGTTGGCTGCTGCCGAGAGGAGGAGACGGAACCGGGACTAGAGCTCGGGGAATGCCACAAGTCAATTCAGTGCCAAACCTGGCACGCTTGCAATATCCTAGTCCTGTCGAAAATGCTTTGAAAACTCAACAAGAATGGCCGAGTAAGGCCGGGATGGTGGGTACGAGAAACAGCCATGGTTGCATTTCACAACATTCAGCCACATGAATTGCTGCCTCAGGTTATTTCTGGATGAAAGGGCTCATCAAATTGCAAGGTTCATTATGTTTCTGGAGATGATATTCGTGGTGGCCCTGGGCCTCCTGAGACATGCAGTCATCCACCAATATCACCGCAGCCGCCCTCAACAATCATGACCCGCACCAGGATCTTGCCTCAAATACTACGTTGATCAGTCTAATGTCCGAAAATAGATGGAGACACAGAGCAGAATGTTGCAGAATCCGCGTACAGAAGTTGGCCGCCGTACAATCGTTGTTCAGTGCGACGCCCAATTCTATCTGCCAGGAAAACAACTGGAACATCACTTAAAGCTGCTGCAATTCAATGAATGATCTTAAAATAGACTGAAAAGAAGCTTTTTACTGCAATTATAAGCATAACAACAACCTCGCCAAGTAAAGTTCGGCGAAGAACGCCAGAGCTAAGATCGCGCGGTTAAGCTTAACCCTAGTCAGGGGTTGCGTTTCAGCATCGGGGATTTCTTCAAAAACTGACCAGTGATCGACGCGCCGTCTCATTTGCCTGCAGGGGCCCTTCACAAAACATTTCCCTCCGATAGGCGGCAATATTCGTGTTTGAAACGAGCCGCATGGGCTGTATCAATTAAGAATTTTGCCATGTAAAACGGTGGGTTGTTTCAGTCAAAGATGATCAACCTATCTTCAGAACGACAAGGCGAGTTCGGGAATGTGGGCAATCTGATGAGCGAAAACTTGGCTTCTGGGGCCATCTGGGGTGTATGTCACTGAGTTAACGAATGATTCCCGGCAAGTGACAAAGCTATAAGTTTCCAAGACATCTCCTCCACTGAGTCCTCTTTTTGTTCTGTGTCTCATCATCACTTTCTTTGCATTTTATTTCACTCTTTCGACAAGCTGTGCTTGGTCATTCTTTATTTGTCTCAACCATTCCTAAAGTATTTACTGGTTTGATACCATTTTCTGTCTTTTCACTCATCTTTCATCACATACAAAGCACTCTTTCCTACCAATCATCAAAATGCAGTACCGTGTGATCATGGCGGCCACTCTGGCCATTGGTGCCTATGCCGCTCCCGCTCCCCTCATCACTGGCGCTCCATCTCTCTCTCGCCGTCAGGTTAGCGAGGGTGGCTCCGGTGGAAGCAGTGTCCTTGATGCTCCCATGACCATCGCTGCCGGCGAATCATTCGACGGTGGCAATGCTATCTTTGACCGTGGTGTTTCTTGCACTGGTCAGGAGGAAGGTGGCGACTCTGATGCCGTTTTCATCCTCGAGAAGGGTGCCACTCTTTCTAATGTCCGCATTGGTAAGTTCAACTAGTCATTCTTATACCCAGCCAGTCCTAACTGTCATAGGTCCTAACCAGATCGAGGGTGTTCACTGCAACGGTGGCTGCACTCTCAACAACGTTGTCTGGGACGCCGTTTGTGAGGATGCTTTCTCTATCAAGAAGCAGGAAGATGGCGAGACCACTACCATCAACGGTGGCGGCGCTACCGGCGCCGAGGACAAGGTCATCCAGCACAACGGTGGAGGTACCGTCATTATCAAGGACTTTGTGGTCTCTGACTTTGGCAAGCTCTACCGCAGCTGCGGTAACTGCAAGGAGATGCCCGCCCGCCACGTCGAGATCTCTGGTGGTTCTGCCAGCGACGGAAAGATCCTTGTCGGTATCAACCCTAACATGGGTGACACCGCCAAGATCTCTGGAATCGAACTCACCAACGTTCCAAAGGAGTGCATCACTTTCGAGGGTGTTACTGATGGCAGCGAGCCCAAGGAGGTTGGCACTTGCGACGGCTCTGGTTCCGACTCCGGCTCCGGCTCTGGAAACTCTACTGAGACCCCTGCTACCCCTACCACTCCTGCTGATGGCTCTGAGACCCCTGCCGCATCTGAGGTTGCTGACCCTGTCGAGACCTCCACTGATGGCTCTCAGGGTGACGACCAATCTGATGATGACCAGTCCGGCGACAACAATGATTCTGGCAACGACGAGTCTGATGACGATAACAAGGACGACAACTCCGACGATGAAAACAAGGATGAACAGTCCGACAACGAGAACCAGGACCAAGAATCTGAGTCTGAGTCCGATAACCAGCAGGCCCAGCCTTCTCAATCCAACTTCAACTTTGGAAGCGGTGGCTTCGGTGGCTTCTAAGTGAGCCTTAGAATTGGGTTGGAGACATCGTACGGAGTACAATCCACCCAAATACATCGGATGTACTTGAAAGCATCAATCACAGCTAAAACTTGTGTTCTTGTATCTATATAGTTAATACTTATGGGGTTAAGACAATTATTGAGGCGCTACCATTGCTTTACTCTTGTATGTGGCAGTGATACCAATGTTCATGGCCACTGACGCTCATCAATGCGGTTACTGATTGCTTATCACGAACAACCACATAGTTAAAACATTTATTTGGTAAAACAGAAACACTCAGCAGTGCGGCAGTGACTGAAGCTCAATCAACATAAACTATTCCAAACACAGTAGTCGCTGGAAACACGATGCCAAACAAAAAGCGCGTAAGACCTAACCTCATTCGTAGCGAAAACAGGATGAGAATGCGCGGTTCGTATCCGATAACTGCGAGACTTGCATGACTGTCGAAAATGTAACAGTTTTGTGAATCGAGTGGCAATCCAGGCTCGAGGCTGAGCTTAGAACTGTAACAGCTCGTGTCTTATTGACTGCCAATAGGCCAACAACGTATCACCGCGCCGTTGCTCAAGGGCTTCTTGATTTCTCTCTTTAGTGGCATGTTATTTGCTTGGCGGTAGGTCTTTGGTGACGTACTCGTCAACCCTCTTCATCCGTTCTTGGGGATATGAAGCATGATCACACCCTCTTGATCAAAACTGTTCAGAAATCGACGATATTTCAACCACAATGATGTTTCATCAAGATTTTGAAGCATAATATGCCTAAATCTGCGTGTCTTGGTAAACATGTGACATAAGCAAATCTGGGTCGTAATTTGGATGCTCACGATGCTATTGGGTCAACATAGCCCCGAAGGATTCAGTCCAAGCGACGGGTAATGACCTCGCTCATTTCGCTAGCTCAACTGCGCCTTTTGCTTGGCTCACGCTGCCTAGCGCGTACCAATTTTTGTCTGATGATAAAAACCTTCACGTCAGCCCAAATCCCTAAAGTTGCAGTAACCTTATCGATCTTCTCCACACTCGTTTCTTATTTCCGTCGTAACACAATGGGTGTACTCCAGAACGGCGCTGGCCTTGTGCTATTTTTGGCTCAATTTGCGCCCGTACAGTCTATGAAGCTTGACAGCAAGGATGGCGTCTTAGACGCGTCCAAGGGTCTTGCTGGTGATCTCATCAGTTTCTACAAGGGCAATGAGACTGGCCAAACCCCTGGCCTTTTGCCCGAAAGAACTATGGGAACAGATGGGTATTATTGGTACCAGTCGGGTGCTTTCATGGGTTCTTTTGTCGACTATTCGCAATTGACGGGCGACAAGACCTACAACACGCTCGTTACAGAGGGCATCCAATGGCAGGTTGGCAAGGGAAAGGACTTTATGCCAGCCAACAACACAGCGAGCATTGGTAACGATGACCAGTCCATTTGGGCATTCGCTGCCCTTACAGCCGCTGAATATGGCTATCCTGAACCTTCCGGCGATCAACCCCAATGGCTCGACCTTGCCATTGGAGTCTGGGAAGAGCAACGAGCGAGATGGGATACAGAAGTTGAGCAGAAGACCTGTAATGGTGGTCTTCGATGGCAAATCATGATTACCAATGCTGGTTTCGATTACAAGTCGAGTATGTTGCCTCATTAAGTTCCGCCTTCAAATCACTAACCTCTATAGCACTTGCCAATGTTCTTTTCTTCAATCTTGGCGCTCGTCTTGCCAGACTCACATCAAACGACACATACGCCGACTATGCCTCAAAGACCTGGGATTGGCTCGAGACCAGTGAGCTCATTGACAAGGAGACCTGGGCAGTCTATGACGGTGCTCAAGCTACAAAGGCTACCAAGAACTGCTCAAACATCAACCAGATCCAGTGGTCTGCCAATTCAGCAGGGCTGGCCATGGGTGCTGCATTTATGTACAACTTTGTGAGTATATCACCTGATGGTAAAAGGTTTCATGCTGACTGACATATCTAGACCGACGGATCAGACGAGTGGAGGGAACGTACAGAGAACCTCACATCAGCAACCTTGAAGACATTCTTCAAGAAGAATGGCGACTTCAACGAGGTCGCGTGTGAGAACAGCAAAGGAAAATGCCCCCGTGATATCGTCATGTACAAGGGCTTCACGCACCGATGGCTTGCAGTGGCCACTCAGGTCGCTCCTTTCACGGTCAGTTCCATACTCCCTGTCCTTCGAAAGTCGGCAGAGGGTCTAAAGGCAGGGGGAAACGGCGGCGATACCATGGAGCAGACATTCTCCAACTTTGTTGTTGTTTCCAACCTGTTGATCAACGACTCTTCTGCTCCTGGTCATCGGAATGAGACCAGCGAGACGGACAAGGCGGAAGACTCTCCCTCTTCGACTTCTAGTCCTGCTTCCAAGTCATCTTCTGCTGAGGCTGAGGGTAACTCTGCCATTAAGCTTGCAGGCTCAGGTGGCTTCCTGGCTTTGTCCGTTCTCATGATGGCTTCCCAATGGATCTTGTAGAGTCATAGTCGAGTAGGGTTGGAACTGAGTCTGATTATTGCTTGGATGATGGAATTTCACGTGTACAGAGACTTATGAGATAAAATAACTATAGAACACATTAAACACATGTTCGTCTTAATCGTTGACCTGGTTTGGGCGACATACCCGTAATTCCAACTTAGAATAAGACATGATCGACTCGGTCCCAAATCTAGGTCCCAGTGGAGACCGACGATAGCTTCTAGGCCTTTGGCCCACATCGGAGGCTAAGTGGACCTCTAGAAACTTTCCGAAGGTCCGGTGGAATAGAGGCCGAAGTCTACCGAAGCTTGGAGTTGTCGGTGGATCATTGCACGTTGGAGATCATCCCAGCATCAAGTTTACAATCACGGCGACGCGCATTCAGGTTTGACAGGTTAACGATCATTACATACAGTGGCTAGAGCTATAAACGCCTAGTAACAGATCCAGGTTATGTACAATTTGAGGAAAAGTCTTTACTCTGCTCGGTCAATCGCAGCTGCTTTCCTTGCTATATCCAAAGATCCCCTTGCTATAGTTCGCTCCAAGATTCAATCTTTCAGAGATCTCAATGCGACTCAGGTATATACAAATTTCTGCGAATATCTCTTCTCATTTCAGGAAGAGACTGGGTATCTGTGGTGTAGTAATGGTATGTTGGGGCGTGGTGGAACGTTTCATATCGTCATTCGGTGGGATAAATCCCGACGCGATGGGTTAGGAGAGTTATCTGATAGATGGATGATGTGTGCAATGTTTTGGCCACTGCTCATCTATTGTCGGCCAGTAGGGATGGAGATGCCAGACCAGCGAGGAGCGGATGAGGGCTCAAAGACGTTGGTGCCCAGAGGGGGGTCCCGGCTGGTAGTGGTAGCCGAGATGCTGGGTGTCTCAGTGACGATGGAGGAAGTCTCGGAAACGTTGACACGGTTGCCCCAGAACTTATCCATGATGGGATCATGGACAGCAGAGTCGCGAGTGTTGGAGAGGTTGCGGCTGGGCTCGGTGGTGCTCAGTCGTCGAATCTGGGTAAGTCCACGGAGAGCACGAGGAGCAGTGCGAACACCGCGGGAGAGAGTCTGGATGGAAGAGCTCATGATGACAGTGTTGGAGATCAGACTGAGTAGATGGATGTATTGATCAGATAAGAGATGATTTGGAGGACAGAATCTGGGGAATTCGGAGTTCTTTCAATCTACTTATATCCTTCTCGGGCTGGTCCCCGGGCTGAGGGTGCTTCGGCTCGGATGAAGGGAATGCGCCTGGAAAAGGCAATTCCCCGCAACAAAACTCCCCGCACTATCACCGGTTCACTCCGCATTTACCCCAAAGTGGCCTGACATTTAACCTGGAACCCGATGTCGGTAGTTGTTTGCCCAGGGCGATGGAAGAGTGACATGTATGTTCATACAATGAGGCTACAGGCTTAGGTATAGAGACTTTGAAGACTTGCTTCTGGATATCTTGCATCGTGATTGTCTGCCCATGTCCTCCCCAAGTTCTTGCGACGTCAGGCCATCCGATAATGCAACGGTACCACGCGCATATCTTTTTGACCACTGGCAGTGAGGCAGGCAGTTCATTGTTCCCTTGCTTTGGGTCCATGGCTGCCGGTGAACCATAGGGCGACTGTCTTTTCACGCGAAATAGAGGACACTTTTTACAGGACCACCTAGACAGCTGCGCACATGTAATGATTATCGGGTGCTATATTCACCAGTCAACCGAGTCCTTTTCGTTCAAGCAAAGATGGTGGGTGTGATTCTGCGCCGCGCCGCTGAACTTATCCAGCCAATACCCTTGCACGGCGAGATCGCTGGGCAGATGATCCGCTACGGAGTACTTATAGAAGATTCACCTACCTATTTCTCCTATAGGTTGCACGATTATCCTGAGTACTGCAGCCATTAATGTCATTCACCTGGAAGTTGCCCTTACAGAGATGATGTTTGAGGATCATCAAAGCACCAAAACAGACAGCCGATAACGCGAAATGGTATGATCATACTATATTGGCTACAATGGATTGCAGAAGATAGCATGAAGCTCTTCAGGCCCCCAAAGCTAACATAAAGACAAAGAAAATCGAACTCTAGCATAAAGACTTTGTTGAGTAGTTACTCGCATATAAAGCAATTTTGGGTCGCATCATTACCTTCCAAATCATGGAACCGATACCTTGCGCCTTGGAAACTATCGTTCACCTAGAAAAGCAGAAACGGAAAAGCGACACGAAATCATGAGAAGTGAGCAAGTGGAATAGACAAGAGCGTCTCAGCTTCATGTCGATCAACGAATGTTGATGCATATGATACTTTGAAAACGGAAGTTGCTGTCATCAAAGGAGAGGATTACATAGCCCACGGTTTTCGGTGGGCGTCGCCAAGGATCGTGTTGGATGTTGTGCATCATTGTGGGCGAAAAGGTCGCCTTCGAAGGCGTCTCGAGAGTGCCAGTTATGCCCGCTCGCTTATCGCCGTCGAGGTTGGTTCTGGCGTTGCTTCCTTTCGTTCATACCTAATCATTGCTCTACTCCATCGATCCATCAGCTAAGATGATCGCCTTCGGTGATCGACTAAATCCAACGTCTTCGTAATACCCGTGGCCTCTTATGACAAAGAGTTTCTGCCACGTCGTCCACGGCGAGATTCATTGGTGACTGTCTTGGTAAGGGCGTTATCCACCATGACATCGTCCTTCTTGATGCTTCGTCGTGGAATCCAGAAAAGCTGAACCGCCCCGATAACAGCGACAACAACACAGCTGAACCACGCTGACACGGAACCTGACAGAGCATAGAAAACTCCAGCAAGAGGCGGCGCAACAGTACGTGCCAAACAGGCACCAGACATAGCCAAGCCATTGACTCGGCCAAGCACCTGAGGAGATGGCGTAGCATCCTTGATAAGAATGAGAGTAACGGGTGCCACTATCAACCCACAAAAGCTCTGCATTAGCAACGATGCGTAGATTCCCAAGGAGACAACGGGTTCGCCAAATGCAGAGAGGAAAGGCATGAGCATATAGGAAGCAGGATACAGGATAATCATGCTCACGAAGGAATGCCATACTCCAACGCGGCTAACGAAGACGGGGAAGATGACGGCCTGGATGAACAGACCCAGTACTCCGTTCACTGCGAGATATACGCCGACATCGTGTACGGTGTAACCAAGGCCACCAATCCAGTCGATAGCTCCGCGTTTTTCAGAAGGATCGTCGAGCAGATACGTGGCAAGAAGACTGCTTGCAGCCATCTGGTGATACGAGAAGATAAGTAGTGCGACGATGAGCATCATAATCGTCTTGTTGAACGTTCGTTCACCGGACTTGGCCTGCTCATCCTCCTGCTCCTCGTTGGGGGGTGTGAGAAGATCCTGAGGAAGGACAATGGAGTGCACAGTTCCGAAAGAGGAGCGGCGGAGGTCGATAAAGTCGTGTTCAACTGCCATTCCAAGACTGGACTCGGCAAAGCGAGGTCGTGATCGGCTGGTGGAGGGTGACATGTGTCGACGGCTGCGAGAAACGGAGGTGCGGACGGCAGAGCGTCTGAGAGGTGTGCGCTCATCGATAGATTCGAGATCGTCTATGGCAGGGACTTCTTGGTAGTTGATAACGCCATTCTCGCCCTCGGATCCGGGCCTAACAAGTGTCTCCTCAAGGAGGAAAAGTCCCTGGATGACGGCGATGACCACCACGACCACTGAAACAAGGTTAGGAAGCAGATAAGGGTATCGTCCAAATAGTCCATCCTCTGAAAAGATTGAAGGATAAAATTTGGCGGGTTGAGCGAGGAAACCTCCCATCGCGGATCCGATGATACCGCCAAGAGTCCAGACGAAAGGCTGCACGGCGTAGGCCTTGGCTGCGAGAAAGTCAGCATCTCCGCAATTATTGTGGCTCAAAAAGAAACTTACGCTCATGCTCAGGCAACTTCACCATCTCAGCGACCATGGTCTGCATGACCGACACGTTTCCATTCAGCGCGCCGCCGACAAATCGTGCCAGCAGAGCAACCCAATAGCTCTTGGCCAAACCAAAAATGAGACTCGACAAAGCCACGCCAACAAGTCCAAACAGGACCACAGGCTTTCGCCCGACGCGGTCCGACAGAATACCCCATCCCATCGAGGTCAGCGCCTCAGCGACCGCATACGCCGAGACGAGCAGTCCCGCATAAAGTGAAGCATCTTTCTCAGCAATGCCCAAATCCTTGACCATCACAAAGGTGTAGGCCAGAATGGAATTGAAGGCAATCGGCTCCGAAAAGCGACATATTGCTGCAGTCGTGGTTAGCGCAGTGCTCGTGAGATTGTCATGGGTGAGGGGAGGGGCCGTCAGTTATGGCGGTGAGTGAGTGAGAGGCGCGCATACCGAGAATTAGAAGTTGCCTCGTGGGGAAAGCATTAGGATCTTTGTCTTCCCTTGCTCTCAAATTCATGATATTTGCAGCGAATCTTGGGTGTCTTTTCTTCTTCTCTTGACGAGTAGAGGGTTTGAGAGCAAGGGCGTCAAGTTGCAGGACCTGAAAGTGAAAAGAGAGTCCAAGAAAGAGAGAAAGAAAAAAACTCTTTTGGCGGGCCTCATGGCTCTCAAGTAGCCTAACAGAAAATCCACGGCCGCTGAACCAGCGCTTATGGTACAACGGCCCGCAAACCGACTCGGTGCAACGTAGCGCTACTGTAACCCCCCACGCAAGTTTTGCAGGCGTTGCCACCCCCCGGTCAATGGTCAATGCAATTCACGACATGCAATGGTTATCACTTGGCAAAACGAGGGGAAATGATCCTGGTTCACGGAGAATCTCTGCTAATACTACGGATATACTCAGCGCATCATCATTATCGCTCCATGCAAGACATGAGCTAATGGAATGGGCGTTGGCGGAGATTGAATGCCTCTGCGCATTCCCGCGTCGAACCCCTCCCCTCCGAGTCCCCTGCTCATTACTCAAGATCCCGATAGCCTAGCACCAACACGAATCACTCACTGTAAGAATCTGCTTCTGTTTAAGCTTTGAGCTTGACTTGCCGCTGGTCTCTTCTTCTTGACCGCTCGGTTCATGGTCGGATGACAATGCAGTACAGTACCCTACCTTACCACAATGAGGGTGATCAGTGGCAAGCCTTGACCGTGAACACTTGTTTGCCACCAACGTGAGGCAAAGCCACTTCTCCTCGTCGTGATGTCAAACCGCATGCTCCAGCTGTCAAAGTGTCAAGCAAACTCTAACAATCATAGCGCAACCTGCAAAAAACGACGACATGTCGCATACAATTTCATCACAATACCGATTCAATATTCACTGAGACCAATCAAGATTTTTGTCTCACATCACCCAGATCTTCCGTCGCACACCGTTCTTCTGCCAAGTGACGACCCGCCCATCTTTTCATGTGTGGTGAAATGGAAATCGTTCAACCCGCTAACGTCTAGTCACTCTAGTGGGAGGCGAGCCAATCGACGCCGAGTTTTCACAGCTATCGTGCGGGCACAATGAGGCTGAAAACGGCAAAGACGATTTCATGCAACAGGACGATGTGGTGTCGGTAGATGATAGATCGGATCCCTCCAGATCTCAACTGTTTCTCTTAGCTTCCCTATTGAGGTCTGACCTTGCTCTGATCTGCAGGCTTCTTTTCACTGCACGGGCCCGGGATATCCGCGATATCGTATCGAGAGATAAGCACGATCAGGCACTGAATCCCAGGAATTGACGGCTATATGCAGAGTAATACATCCGGACCAATAAATCGTATTCTACGAATTATCTGGAGGCTTAAAGGCTTATAATAGCACGGCATTAGTGCATGAATGTGATACTCTCGTGTGCTGGCCAGCTTGGTACTGTTCCCCGCTCGCTCACCGGTTCCTTTAGTTCCTGGTGGCTGGGGACTGGCGCTCCAGCCTTGACAACGAAAGTCGGTAATTAGATGCTTGTTCTACAACGTATGATCCAGCTTGTATCCATGGAATAATCCTTGATGATGCGCGAATATGATACAAGCTCCCAAAGCCGTGTTATATTATACGGGTACTTGGGTACCGTTCCCATGCGACAGAAGACACGAGCACGTGAATTTCTCAGAATGTGCGCTGGAACCTAGCATAAAAATGTAAGTCTGCTTATGGAAAGTAAGAATGGTGTACAAAGAACTGATGTCCAAGGGTTGTGATATTGTGTCTGCTGGTGTATCGTCTCCAATGTCACAATTCGGAGCAAAGCTCCCTAGCCACGACAATTTCTGTTTCTTGTCAAACACTGGTTAATAACCCCGGCATGTGGCTGACCCTTTGTGCTCATCAAACAAATTGCTTTTGCTTCATGTGCGAAACATCATCTCGAAAACCGGACTGCTGATTCATTATATACTTCTGTACCACCGTCGCTGGCAAATACGGTGGGTAGCACGAACTTCGTATTGACTATACCCCTGCAATGTCTCAATATTTTATGCACGGGGAAACAAGCATCTGCAGTGAAAACGTGGTCTACAAGACTCATTGGGGCAAGTCTTATCGTCATAGAAGGTGAAACAAGCACGGCACGATGATGTCTTGGGCGTTGTTGAGCCGTTCCGTTGGTTTCACTTGTAATTACTTATTCGCTGACTTGTCCCTATGTTATATTATGTGTGTTGCCTTGGCGATTCATCAGAGTGGCATCATCGAGATCTTCAGAGTACTTATCCGTGCCCTGGAATGAGCTTTAACTTACATGCTGTGTCACGATTGTTCCAGAAACGGAGGCTATTCCAGTCGAGGGTACACGGATTTAGGGATTTAGGAGGAGGGAGTGTCTCACTTAATTCTTGGAGCAGCATAGATATTGATGGCTAAATTTAGCGAGTTTCAACAACAAAGAGGCGGAAATTATTGACTATAACCATCGGGAAAGATGAATGATACTGCATATGGGTTTTGCATGTTTGATCGTCCTGCAAGGCTATGCAAATTTAGTCTTGGGACGTTCCTGGAGCTCCCCATCCAAGATGATATCAACCTTTTCGTTGTAAAAGCAGACCAGTCGTGCAATCGCGGCGCTCTCGAGAGTTGGGTGGTTATAATACCAGACCAGGTTCTCAAAGGTTTTCCCGTCAATTACAATGTTATAATATTCGGCCTCGCCCTTGTACGGACACTTGGATCTGACAGGGCTTTTTGACAGGACGGTCTGATCAACAGCAGACAATGGAAGGTAGTAACGAGTCGGCAAACCTGTCTCTAGAAGATGCATGGACGATGTAGATTTCGCAACAGTTCTTCCTTTGACTTGAACTTCAATGGGACGCGTG
Organism: Fusarium phyllophilum; assembly: GCA_013396025.1. Classification (NCBI taxonomy): domain Eukaryota; kingdom Fungi; phylum Ascomycota; class Sordariomycetes; order Hypocreales; family Nectriaceae; genus Fusarium; species Fusarium phyllophilum. The sequence goes on along the minus strand of JAAOAQ010000126.1, from coordinate 116,638 downwards.
GAGTGAAGTATATCAACGCGCTTGAAAGGATCTTTCGCGTGGACGAAGATTGGTTCATCTTCTTCAAACCATTGATCTAACATCCGTCAGTGAGGTATCTCGTCAAGTTATACTCGAAAGCTTACCTATACTGCGAAACTCAATCCGTACCATATCAGAAAGTGCCCCAAGGGTCACATCTTGGAAGAAGTGCACAACATTGTCCACTTTTGCCTCCTTGATACCATCGTGAGCTGGGATGGCGAGTTGAGCTATCGCGGCTCTCTCTTTGAGCTCCACCGAGATATTCTTCTTATCAACCAGCTTCGCGTTCTTCACATCAACCGCCGGAACATAGATAGTGGGGAAACTATCATGTTCCCAGACATAGACTCCGTGAGTAGTATCCACAATAGTGGTATGGTTATGAACGGCCCGCAAGCGGCGGGATGTCTGCATCGTCTTGCGGGGACCATGTTCGATCAGGCTCTGAGCGAGCTCAACATAGCGGGAGGCACTACCCATGGTGCTATTTAACTTGTTATGTTTGTTTTTCGAGGTTCTGCGTTTCTGAAATGAAGATATGATGGTTTCACAGGATGTAGGGTGAAGACGAGTACCCCGCTCAATGACGCAGACAATATCCGGATAGTGATCTTGATTTATAATCATCGCTGTAGCAAGACTAACTCGAATATGAGAATATCTATGATATTTTAAATAGCTACTAATATCATCTGGGTTTGTCAAATATCCTTTGAAATGTAAACTGTTACCACTTTGTTCCAAGAGTATTGCTAGCCCTGAATGTGGTGATACTAGAGCTAACGCCTACTATGTTTTCACACTCTCTGGTGAGCTAGCCATAAATATAAGGCAAGATTACTTGTCTCATTGAAGCAGTAGCAGATGCAACAGAAATTATGGCCACAGGTAATTTAACTCCTTCTGCAAAGCTTGCCTGTATCCAGACTATAGTCCCAAGCATCACTTCCGACTCCAGATAAAACCCAAAGACTCTCAGTAGGGTCATACTTCTCCTTCACTTCCAACAGATGAGAATAAAATGCTCCATAAAAGTCCTTCTTGAAATGCGGATTATAGAGATTTGCCTCGTTCATATACGCTCCAGTATCTGGTGCCCATTCCTGCCAGAGCTTTTCCTTTGAGTCATTCAGTTCACGTGCTCCTTTCGCCAGTGTCTCTGCTGGCGTAAGAGTAGTGTCGAGAGCCAGACTGTAGCTCATTGTATGGAGATAGGTTGAACGCCATGCTGGTAGAAGCGCGCCTCGCATGCTTCTTGGCGTTTTCGCAGCACCCGGTCCACCTTGCAAACCGACAACAACCATACCGGACTTTTCCGGGTCAGAGTTTGTAAGCATTCGCTTGAGATAGCTAATCAGCGTCTTCTGGCTGATATCGGATGTCTCTCGGCGACCGAGAAGTCGACTGGACGGCATAGAATAAGCTCCGGCCTGGTTTGAGCCTGCAGCGTTCAAGGCTTCAAAGAATCCCTTGTAGGTAGGATGGACGGTTGTGTTGGAGGCAACGATAGATAGGATGCTGCTATCGTTACCAGTAGAAGTATAAATCCTCTCGATAGCCATCTGAACCAACTTTTCGGTGTCTGTCTTTGACTTGTTGAAGCCATAAAACACCTGGCTGATGCTGACGCCGGCTTTGTAATTGCCTTGCACTACCGCTGCACCGGCTAAACCAGCATTCATAAGATCAGGAAGTAGCCGCAAGAACTCAGAGAAAGCGTTCCAGGTAGCTTCATATGCAGCTGAACTGTTACCACGTGGAGATATAGTGAAACCGGATTCGATGACACTTGACGCGGGATAGGCTTTCAGCACGTATTCAGTAACAATACCATATTGTCCGGCGCCACCCCCTCGAATGGCCCAGAGTAGGTCCTGATTCTGGGTGGCATCGGCAGTGAGTATGTGGCCCTGAGTCGTTACAACTCTCACTTGGTATATGTTGTCGGCGGCCAAGCCGAAGGTGCTGGACAATGGGCCATGACCACCGCCTTGGATGTGCCCTCCCAAGCCAACTGTGGCATCATTGCCACTTACAATGACATGGCCGTACTTGAGGGCGTGACCAACTGCATCACCGTAAGTAAGGCCGCTTGCGGCGATGAGCACGGTGTCTGTCTTATTAGTCCCAGGTACTCTCCAGTTCGGATCGAACTCGACCCGCTGCATGTGCCGAGTCCAGATAGACAGAGAGTGTGCACCACTGGACCTATATGAATAGCGTTAGCAAGGGCCTAAAGCTTCGAGGTGACATGGAAATACGAACCTTCCAGATAAGTCATGGCCAGTTCCCTTGACAACTATGCGGATATTTCGGTCTGATGCCCATTTGACAGCGAGAGCGATCTGCTCATCGCTCGTCGCATTTACAACATAACTTGGATATCCACCGAGATGGCAACCAAGCGTTTTGTTGTAACCCGGAGCCCCAGGAGGTAGGCAAGAATTGTTGGCGTATAATGGGGATGAAATTGACTCGGGAAGGTTGGCATGGAAAGTCGACTGAGTCCAGTTGGCATCAACGGTATTGCAGTTCAACGGCGCATCAAAGGGATTCGTTTTGTAACAGGAGGATGCAGCAGGGCATGTTTTGATTAGACTGCCACTAATAGAGTCATTCAACGCCGCCCATTCAGCGTCAATGGGCCAAGTCGCATCAAAGGGTGAAAGTTTGCATCTTGGCGGCTCTGTTGGGGACGCAAGAGCTGCAGACCAAAAGGCGCTTTTTCATCCCTATGATCCTTGGTGGTATATGTATGTCTTACCACGCTATCATCAATAACGCAACTTTTACTGACCGCCCACTTAGGCGAGACGTTTGGATATTATGGCCGCGCTTGGGCCGGTCAGCTACCCAACTCACCCAGGCCATTCATATTGCAGCTTATGCTCATTCTCGTGGCGCCAGTGTTTGTCTGCGCAACCATATACGTCACGCTGGGGCGACTAAAACACCGTATCCTCGGTCGACCAAATCGAAAATGCAGCATAACAGTGCTTTTTATTCTCACCGATATTGTGGCTTTCTGCTCGCAGATCGGCGGTGGTCTCGTCCAAGTTACTGGCAATCTCAACCTGATGAAGATTGGAGACCATGTTATTCTGGGCGGCCTCGTCTTTCAATTGGTAGTTCTGGCTATTTATCTGGGCCTGGTCTACAAATTCTGGAGAGAAGCTAAGAGGCAGCATGATATGAATGGTCCTCGGTGGCAGCCTTTCACAGCAGCGTTGGCTGGAACGGTGGTAGCAATCTGGATTCGAAATCTAGTTCGTGCAATCGAGTTCATGCAAGGGTTCCATGGTTTTATCAGCGAAAATGAGGCTATTCTATATGTCTTTGACGCTTTTTTGATGTTACTGGTTATGGTGACCTTTATCCCATTCTACAATAGGAGTAGTATAGTGCTGCAGCATGTCAAGGGGGGATGGGAAGCTATCGAGCTGGGTCCTTAACGGTGCAACACAAAGATCGATCTGATTCTCCAAAGCAACTTCTTAGATTCTTTCAAGAAAAGTCCCAAAACCCAAAACTACTCATATTGTCATTACTGCTTCTGTTGGCCACTGAAGAAAGTCAGAATAGTCGTGTGCTATATACTTATCGCATACAAACAGAATATGATCAGCCCAGTCATGTATGAACCAAGCTCTCTTCATAGTCTGAACCAAAGGTGCGTAATAGGCTAGTATCAATAGAGCTATAGAGTCTTTGGACTGCAGGCAGTCAATGAAGGTATCTTCCATCATGTAAACCCAAATAAGAACTCTCTTGTAGTGCAATGGGCATTCGATGGACCCATCAGCATTGCCAAACGTGGCTTCGTAGATGTTTGTGATGGTTCCTAGAGATCGTACATAGTCTTCATTGCGCGGTTGTGAATTTGAAACAATGAGCTTGCGTAGTTTCTCAAGCGGGCCAACCCAATCGACTCGAGCGAAACCCTCGCAGATATAGGTTGGGCGGGGGTCCTCAGGAGGTGTCTTATCGCTCCCGAGCGCCTCAGTTAGCCCGGAAAACAATACCTTTTCTTCAAAAAGCTGCCGAATAAGCCGTGTGCCACGGGCTAGCGAAAGAGAGCTATGAGGCGAGTTGCCATTGGCTGGACACACAAATAGATCATCAGACCCCGTAGGACCTGCTGCAAACACGCAGAAGCAGACTAGTACCGTTGAAACGTACAGACTTCCGCAATTTGAGGCGTCTATTTCCGACAAAGCTTCATTGTCTGCATCAACCCGATAGAGAAGTGATCTTTCGCCAAGGCAATATAGCGTGACCTTTCCTGTGAATTGTCTGATGCTAGATATGATAAGTGATAAGCCGCAAGAGAGAGGCATAGATGGAGGAGATAAGAATACGACGCGGCAAGTAATGTCGCATCTCGTGACCAGAACTGGACAATCGGGCGATTAGGATCATCAGAACCGCCGAGATTTGGTCCAGTGAAGATGATGAATTGACGCAATAGCTCGGCTTGAGTCATGTTCAGCTCTGTTTCGGTCTCTGATGGCTGTAGTGACTCGCTGGATCCAGACTGGAAATGGGATCCGAGCGAGGAGTCCTTGACCTGGGATGACCAGTTCTTACGCGGCCGGCCTCGTCCAGCTTTCACCGGAGCCATTGGTGCTGTTGTGGGTGACGATGTTGGTACGAGTGGATGAATATCGTATTGACATTCCAAATCAAACCTGGTGCAGCTGGTGCATCTCGGTTGGAGTTCATCACACTAATGACAGGGTCGTAAGTAATTGATGCACTATATCCATGCATGGGTAACTCTAACCTTGACTTTTCGCCGCTTGCAATTGGAGCAGCCATTCTTAGACTTGTGGTGGAACTTTTTCTTAGATCGTTGATTTGGTAGCATTTTGGGATTGATATGTAACGACTTGAAGATATCCAGTCGGCAAAAAGCTGATTTTTCGCATAGACTGAGGTGGTTGCAGCTAACTTATAACCTGCCACGGCCTTGAACGCTTCGGGAACTTCGGCGTCCAGATTTATCCACAGTATTAGAGGAGTGGAGTTACCGAGAGCCAGTCGCTGATATTTCGTTCAGATAAACCCCACTGACCTGCGTAGCACCCATTATGTATCTCCCGAGTGCCGATAAAGTTGGTCTAAGAGTGGTAGGCATGTCATCTCGGTGTGTATATAGTTGACCTCAACTGACTGTGGTTTTGAGTTTTATTTAAGCAATTCTAGGTTATTAAGAAGTACAGTCCATATAGCTTCTCGTAGACAAGTGCCCTTCTGTGATACTGACGGTTACAGAATCTCAAGATATCTCTCTCGATCTCTCAGGTCTCATTTGAACATCACAGCACGGCCCCAGGGATTTCCAAAACCCACCCTCGCATAATCATGGAGATACGACGGTCATGTAAAAGCTTGGAAACAGGTGCTTGTGATATCCAGATGAGTTGGGATGCGGGCATCGAACCTCGAATCCACAGCTTCAACACTTCTCTTTCAAGACACCTCGTTTGGCAGGGGACACCCTGGAATCGAAAGAAAAAGCCTGTGTCGTGTTATATCTCATGGAGTTGACTTACCAACTGTCAAATAATTGGTCTCATTGATTCACGGTTGAGAAGGGACTGAGAAGGGACTAATACAACCCCGAAGATTGGCAACGTACACTGCCCATTGCCTCGCATCAGAACCTTGATAATGATAAGCTAAAAATGCCATTATACTTTCGAAAGACTTTAGTATAAATGTGGAGTCAATCTCATATCCAAAAGGCTCACCTATACATCCCTGCTCTGGGTCTATACAAGACTGAAATCAGTGGCAAGCGGGTTGGAGATCATGTCCTACCGCGAGGTTTCCAGTTTTTTCAAGTACCGATATGTCTACGATATCTAAGATGTTACAAAATTGGTTTAAAGAGGCCGAAACGCTATTGTATCCTGATTTCAGAGGGCTGGCAGGCCGACTATCTCTCGGTCATACCGAGAAGGCGAGTTCAGCAATCTCTACGGAAATAGGATCAGTACCATGTGACTGTTCCAGGTCTCTCTCAGTGATGGGCCCCCAGCTCATATCCCATCTGATACGCAGTGATCCTACACCTTCGGTCCTCTGTCAGATTCACAGATTCACTATGGGGAGATCTACTGCTCCAGGAAAGATTCTGTTGTCAAGGGCTGGTCAACTGCATCTTTTGACAATGGTGGTTGGCTTAGTCCCGAAGAACTACCACCATTTGGCCGCTGCTCTCGTCCCATCAGCCAGTCCACCTATTCGAAAATTGACAGAGCTTCAAACAAAGGAGATCTTCCGTATCGGGCAAAGTTGTAGTCGTACTTTGGTCAGAACTTTGTTGGTGCTGGAAAAGGGCGACATATGAACCAAACCCTCACGCGCCGCTCATCTAATGCATCACTTCATTCTCAATGGTACCGGTCCGTAAGTTTGATAACCTCGACTTCCATTTCATACCTTCCGCTATGTTAAGACTAACAACTGGCCCGTGAAACTTACTCTCCTAGAGCCATAAGCCGTCATTGATATTGCAGTATGGAGTCGCTGTCCCAGGCCTCGTGCCACTAATAAAACCTGAGGTTTATTTCCTAGAAAATTGCAGCGCTACGGCATTTCAAGATCCTGGGGGTTTATGCAGTGAGATTTTGGTCGGTTATCAAAGGAGGCTTTGCCTCAAGTTTGGATCCTCTATTGAGGCGGAGTCATGGAAAGGCAGACAAGCGGCATGACTCAGCTGACGACAAACACCTTTGATATGTAGCAGGTCACGGCGAAAATGAATAGATATTTCATGCTTCCATCCCATTTAATATTTCAAGGCATCATCATTCAATTATCGCAAGTCTCAAACACAAAAACCCAACCACCAAAAGTCTTCACCATGACAACCGAAAAGAGGTTCACTGGCTCTCACATCAACGTCAAATCTATTGAAACCCCCTCGAGCGCAGAATGGCGCATCCGCTTATCTGGCAAAAATATGAAAAACCTCATGAACGGCCACTGTCCACAAGACATGGACGATAAATGGATGTGTATGACGACTGGGCCTGCCGAGCAAGGATTGATTCGCGTACGCATGTGCAGAAGCTGGTCAAATCAAGAAATTATCGCTCTCATAGGACGTGTCGGAAGTGATGACGAAGCAATTATTGCAGAGGAAGGCGGAGAGATTTTGGCAATTATGTGGCCTACGCCCAAAGAGGACGAGTATGATCCTTTTGATGAGGAGAGTGCGAAGAAGTTTGCTATTGGGTTCTGTCGACATTTTATGAATTGTGAGCTGGAGGGTTGATGAGTACCTGGCGGCGAATGATGGTTTGTGCCAATTTTCATGTTATGACATGGTGTTCCCGCGTTAGATTTCTTTGGTCGGTATGTAAGATAGCTCATGAAAAAACGCCGATGCTCCAATTTACCAAGATCTTTATTTTTTCCCCAAGGATGTCTATTTTCTTAATGGAATGGCGCGTCACTGGACCTGAAGTCAGCCTGGCTGCCTGCGTCGTGCTCTCAGCGTGACTGACCAGTCGTTTTGTCCTCTCACACAAAATTATCGCGTAGGGTCGCCTCTCGGTGGTGAGGGCATTCTTGCGGATGCAGCTCTGACCTCTAGTCTCTCCGTCGCTCTGCGATGAGTTTCTGCGACCGGGCGGGCTGTTACGGTATACGCTTGTTGATGGGGCTGCTGAAATTGAAATGGTTGGCGATTGTTGATAAGCGGTACCGAATCCGGAGAACGGTTTGGGAAGAGGTCGTCAATGGCTTCCATGACATCCTCGTAAAGGCCTTTGACGAAAGGCAGGATCCCGCACATATTTTTGGGTAGGTCAAGGGCTTATGGGAAGTAAGGTGTCGTGAATGATGAGTTTTCTGTGACACCGTTACCGCTACCGTGAAAATAATCTGTAGCGATCACGTGCACCCGTGAAACAATGAGCAGGCTTCGACTCAGAATAACCTCAATAACGACTCATGGACCGGATATACTATGCATGGAGACTTGATCTTGATGAACTTGATTGTTTTTATATGCGAAATGAAATTAGGCCATGCCCTCTACATCTTGGGTTTCCTGCCCGACTTCTCGAAATGGCCTGCCTCGCCAGTGCTTCCCTCTCTGCTATCCTGCTCTTGAGCATTCTGGCTGTTGGTATTCTTCTCCTTCTCTGTCATGTTCTTGTCTTCGAACGAGCTCGCATCGCGTTTTCCTGGTGCGCCCTTCAGCGAAGCCATGGCTCCGTCTGAGTGATCGGCGACTGGTGGATTGTTCTTGTCGTGGTTGGGATCGGAGGACACTGGAGTCTTGACCTTGCCCGAGTTCATGCGGATAGATTTGTATGGGCTTAACACAGGTTGGGATCGAAGCGCAGATGTGACGACAGGGATGCGTCTGAAGGAGGAGAGGGTTGGGCGTGCGATGGTCATGATTTCGAAGAGCTGAGACGAGTAGAGGATGTATTTGCGGCAGATCTGAGAAGTTCTGTGAAATCTCAGATGGCTTTTGCTGAAATTTGTGTGTTGAATGGTCGAAGAAGCAAAAGAATCGTGGCTGTTTCGTAGGTTGTTGCTGTAGCGAAAGTAATGACGACATTTCTGAAGCCGACATATCGTCAATCATGACAATGGTTGATGTCATTGATACATCAATTGACTTGACCTCGAGGTTCCACAAAATCCAAAACCGAACTCCATTGCCTGTGTTTACTCCATACTTTCGACTTGTCCTGTGTTTTTCCTCTCAAACACCAACGGAACTTCTCCCCTCAATGCTCTCCAATGATTAGTTGCCCTCATCAGCTCGGGACATCCTTCGACAGCCCATCCCCATCTTTCCAGGAACCGAGGCGTCACCTCCCAACTCTCCATACGATGCGGCTCTCCCCAGATAATCATGCCACGCCGATCTGAAGTATAGTCGCCAGGCTTGCCTCTTGACACAAGTCGCCGTCCTCTTGGCCCAGTGCCCTCTCCATATTTGTTGAACATGATGTCGTCCAGTAGATATCCCATTATGTCAGTGACAAGTAGGCGATGATTGAAATGCTCATGGTGGGTGATAAGATTGTCTCTCATCTTTGGAAACGGAATGAAATCGATCCAGGTTGCATGTGCCCTCGTTGCTTGCAGGGATGTAGGACGAAGATGAGGCGGTACATCTAGCCCTGTCTCAACACAAATCGCATCGCGCTTCAAGCCAACCATTACATCCAGCTTCTCAGTCCGACCGTCATCCAGTACAAGATGATCCGTCAACTGTGAGAGGGTTACTTTGTTCTGAAAAAGCCCTCGGAAAGCATTGTAGTTTATGAGATACAGAAGGCGGTCCGAGAGAGGAGACGCCCCGCCCGTTAATGCTCGTAGGCGTTGATGCATGTCGAGCTGCTGGCTGTATAACTCAACATCTGTGGTGCTCAATGTGCCTGTGTACATAGTGGTAAGAAACAACCTCGGATCTTGCTTAGTGATGGAGCATTCATCCTTGTCGGCTCCGGCCTCAAGTCCGAATTCATCCACCCTCCAGAGTTTGACTCCGAATGTCGGCCTTTGCTGCTTGGCACGACTTTTTGTTGTGTCATCATTGTCCATGCGATTTCCTGCGTGCAAATTTAGAAATGCCCAAGCTAGACTCCAAGATAGGAAGTATTGTGATCAGAACTGTGCGTCAAATTACTTACGGCGAGCTCGTTGGTTGATCCTGTTTTGCAGCTTACGCCGCTGCTTTCTCTCAGCATCTTCCATAATCGATGAAATTCGGGACAGCCCTTGCTAAACTCCAGCAGTAGTGATGAATGCAAAGACCAGCGGGCTATGGCGAAAGTAGTAAAAATGTAAGCTTTGGTCAAAAACCTGGTCAAATTGAGATTTCTGACGGATAAAGTCTCCATGTGAGCTGACGTGCCGAAATATGTCACGCTAATACGAATCGAGATAAAATGTCATTCTCGCATGATATGATCTGCTAAATCTGATCGCGAATATTCCTCGAGCCCTTGCTACACGTTTCCTCTTATTCCGATAATGCGCTACTGACAAGCGTTATGACTCCGCCCAAGCGACCAGCAGCATGCATGGTGTACCTTGAGGAATCCTTCGGTGATTCATTCTCTTTTGGGTTACAATGTCATCAAGATTTGAAGGGCGTCGTAGCATCATGGTATAGGTAACAGCTTTTGGGCTGTGTCTTGAGCTGCGACAAATCTACTATAAATTCAGGAGAACGTGCAATGTTATATCGAAGTCTCTTCAATTCAATCCAACATTCCATTTCACTCCAATAACCCTCCGTCTCAAACTCAAGTTTACATTGGAACTTTAACATGTCTCGTTACGCCTCTCTCTACACCAACCCCCAAGGCCCAGGTGATAGCCGGCCAACTGCTCTGCAGGTAGTGCAGGATGAGCAAATGCAGAATCAACTCGTTGGGAAGACAGCAGTCATCACTGGCGTCTCATCTGGTATCGGCATAGAAACCGCACGGGCTCTTGCTGCTACAGGCATCAAGCTCTTCCTGACTGCCCGAAACCTTGATAAAGCCAAAGAAGCTCTCGCTGATTTCTGGAACCCGGATCAGATGGAGCTTGTGCAGCTTGAGCTGAGCTCTATGGACAGTGTTCGAGCTGCCGCAAATACTATCCTTTCCAAGACCGACAAGATCAGTACCTTCATCGCCAACGCTGGTGTCATGGCCGTCCCGGAGCTCAGGACTACTCCCGATGGCTTTGAAGAGCAGTTTGCTACGAACCATTTATCTCACTTCCTCTTATTTGAGCTCCTCAAATCTGGTCTTCTCAAAGCGTCAACTGAGAAATTCCAGTCTCGTGTCGTTGTCGTCGGAGCTACTGCTCATCGCATGCAAGGCATCCCCGCTTCGAACGACTACAATTATGAGACCAGTGGTGCCTCAGTTTATACACCCTGGGAAGCATACGCTCGCTCTAAGACCGCCAATACCTACATGGCCAATGAGATTGAACGTCGATATGGCCACAGGGGCATCCATGCGACTAGTGTTGCCCCAGGACTGGTCACCTCCAACATTGGCCGTCACATTCCCCAGGAAGTGATGGCAGGGGTTATTGGTGACAAAATGCATGAGGTCCAGAGCCTCGAGCAAGCAGCCGCAAGTACTTTGGTAGCTGCAGTGGGCAGAGAATGGGAAGGAAGAGGAGGTGTTTACATCACCAACTGTAGTGCTGCGGAACGCGGTGAAGACGACGGTGTTTCGACTTCGTACACGTATGTTTCTCACACTTACAACCCCGATGACGAGCAGAGACTTTGGAAAGACTCTCTAAAGATGGTAGAGAAGTGGAACAACCCTAGCACAGAGGACATTTGAGATGGGTTTGGGAATCAGATGTATACAGATCATCAACTAGCTATACAACTTGCCTGGTCTCAGTTTGTACTTCGATGAAAGGTTCGCATCATGTCATAAGCACACATACAGAAGTGATCGTCACATCCAGGATTTCATACCGATTTTCAGGTGTTCTTAGCTCCAAGACAGTTCCGCCTTGTTCCAGCATTGCAATAGTTGTATCATACAATAGGTTTCACAAAGGTGACGTTGCAAATTGCAAAAGAAGTTTTATGGGATAGCCTCATATCCAGCACTTTCAGTCAAAAGCAGGGGAAAAATCATCGGCCTCCATATTTTCTGCCATGTGAAGACCCGATGCATCAAATATCGGTCAAAGACATGAAGGGAGTCAGTCAGTAAAAAGGTTCCAAAAATTCCTATACCAGGCGCACCCAGTATAGAGCTGGTGGTTTTGATGAAAGAATAGGAGGCTTTCAATCAGCAAAATTCCTCTCTCAGCTTATTGCTTCACAGAGCAGGAAAAGACCCATGCACTAGGGTGTATAGAGAAGAAGAAAAAGAAGATGGAAGAAGGGGGGCAGGGCGACACTTTATACTCGTTCTTGCCAGGCCAGCATGACAAAGTTCAGGCAGTTGTTTAAGTCAAGGAAATTATATGAGCATGGTGGAAGATTATATGTAGCTTAGACGATTCACAGTGGTTAGATATCGATACTTTCGCCTGCTGAGGCCAGTTGCCTAAAGTTTATTCCTCCAGCCTTCAGTTTGTTCTATAGTATCCACTAATGTACAATACTGCCTGGAGACTGATGGCTATTGGAAAGCTTATGGGTCGTAAGTTTGTGGACTTGTGTGGGCAGCGTAATGCAGCCTCACGAGCAAGCCACTAAACAAATTTCGTTCAAGAGTATAGAAGATTGTGAAACATATTTAGACTTGGCACGAGGCTGCTTGCATGTGTTGATGGCGTATTATGTGAAAGTGCTCTCAACCCAGGAGTGTTCCCTCTCAAGAAACTCTCTGAAGGTCGTCAAAGGGATTCCCCAGCCCTCAACCTCTCCTATATTGACCTTATTTCCCAAGCCTCTCGACATCAACTGTACGGCAACAAAGATATCCTCATTCTTTTTCGCCTCAATCTCTTCATCAGTCAGATAAACAGCTTTCAAAGGCTTTCCGCTTGCTTCACCCAGTTGTTGCATGATCTCATCTGGCGAGAGTTTCTCACTTGCAATTTCGATGGTCTGCCTATTGAAGCGGTCTGGCTCACGGAAAGCCGCCACGGCAAACTTTGCGAGGTCCTCGACATCCATGACTGGTAGCTGTTCCTCGGGGGTGTAGGCAGTTGACCACGTATTGCTGCCTACGAGACCAGAACACATGATATTGACTTTCGGCGCCAGGAAGTTACACATGAAGAAACCCCCTCGGAGAATTGTCCACTCCTCGAATCCGGCATCCTTAACAAGATTTTCGACTTGTTTCTTCCATCCATGAGCGCGTCCAACAGGGTGTTCTGGGTCATGGTATTTGTCTTTTTCCATATCTTTAATGGCCATACCGCTGGAGTAAATCATATGTTTGACGCCAGCTGCCTTCGCTATGTCGATGATGCGTTTCGCTGCCGGTACCTCCGGAGTGAATGTTGTGATATTTGGTGCCAGATTCATGAAGACGTGTGTGCATCCGCCGATGACCTCTCTGAGATCTGCTTCGTTGTCCCAGTCGCCAGGGGTAACTTCAGCACCTTGATCTTGGAGTCGCTTGGCGGCGGGAGAGTCCATATTACGTGCCGTAGCGCGTACGGCCCAGCCTATTTCAAGTAGTCGTCTTGCAACAGCGGATCCTTGGGAGCCGGTAGCACCGGTGACGAAAACGACGTTATGTGACATTGTGTAAGTCGTGGAAATGACCTCTTGGGTTGGGGTTATTATGAATGTAATTTGAGCCTTTGTATGAACTAATTTGAAGCTCAATAGGCTTGGCTATAAGGGTTTATAAACTCCGTATGGTTCGTTGCTGTGCTGTGTCAAAGTGCGGAGTTGCGGACTTTCGTTGTCCTACTCCTACAATAGTCCTCGACCCTCAACACATTCTATTCGTGCTAGGACCGCGGCATCCATCACAGTCTGGACCGTGAAGGATTGGGATTTATCCGCTCTAAGTAATCATGCACGCAAGAACCAATAGCATGACGGGACGGCCGTGGTATTGTTCCGTGTCTGATTAATATGAGGAGCAACTCCGCGAAGGTTTTGTTTTGATTTGTCACCACAACGGCCGGTCCCGTGAGACATAGTCACTACGCCAGGCAGAGTCAGATATGATATTGTTTTCAGAGATGCTTCTATCCATAAAATTCAGATAACATAAGTTCTATCTACACGTGTCTGGCTTTCTTTAGTCGTGACAAATCTGGGGTTATTCGTTACTTTTCTTCTCATTCATCGACTTTTCCGCAAACAGGTCTCATGATGCCATCAAGTGTTCACACTACTCTTGTGGCTTTTGTCCATATATGACGTATCTGTATTCGTGTTAGTTGTCTTTCACTGTGGTCAAGGTTCATAACTCACATGGGCCAATACGCGTGGATGGAAGGGTTCTTGAGATCTTTTCTAACATCAGTCAGGAAAATATCCAACTGAGGTTTCGACCAGCCCAGGACTCTAGTGAAGAGAGCACTACTAATCGCGTCCAGACCGCTAGAAATATTCTCAAGGGTCCAAGAACCTAAGTCACATCAGTTTGTATTCTAGAAATGGCATCATGGGATATTCGTTTACCTAGCTCTTTATACTTTTACTCCCTAGGCCAACGGTTTTGTGGCCATTTAAAAACCCTCTGTGTGACGTTCTGAAAACCAGCAGCCTCCATCTGTGTCTTATAGGTCATTGTTTCACCAAACGGTCGACCCATCTTTTCTGTAGCTTCAAGCAAGAGTTTTGACCACTGATATAGAGCCGTTTCAGGAGCCATTGTACCATCATCGGAGGTTGGCGGAAGGATATCCACGACCTCCATCCAGCCACCTGGATTTAGATTCGTGAAACTTTGTCCGAAGAGCCGTGGCCAGTTGGCGAGAGAGACCGTCATAAACCTGGTATAGATATAATCAAATGGCTCGGAGAATGTCCATTCTTCTTCCACGTCATCAATCTGAAACTCGACGTTAGGCGGCACGAATGCAGGTTGGATTGGGCTCAAGTCAACGCCGATGACAGTCGCTTCAGGATGATCATCAGCAAAGTCAATTGCCCAGCAGCCTGTACCTGTGCCGATGTCTAATACCCGTTTCGCAAGTGTCTTGCTGTCTTCAAAGATGGGCGCAAGGAATAACTGGTTGTCAAAAGTGAGGAGACAAAGCGCATGCTGAAGATCCAGGCGGTCCTGTTCCGAGCCATCGTTTGGGCCGACGTAGATGCCATCTTTGTAAGCATGATATGATCTGCCATTTTCAATTCTGAATTTGTAAATGCTAGAGGCGATCGACGCTGTGGAGCTCCCAGCATCATTTTCGCCGAGGGCTAAATCATTGTCGGCGATGTTCCCCTCATCTGCCTCAAGTTGACCAGCGGGTTCCAGTGGCGCTGTCTGTTCGTGGGGTGATGATTCCTTTGGTGACGATTCCTTTGGCGATGATTCCTTTGGGGAAGGGGATTTTGACGTTGGAGGTGACCCTGCCATGCTTGCAAACTTTATACAACAACTTGAGTAAAGTTCAGCGGGGGTTTGTACAGGGAAGCGTGTCTTTCCAAGCGGAGGTGAGATATTTTGACAGCTGGCATATGAGAAAAGGGAGGGCTAGCGTCAGTTCATGAGGGGAAGCCCGGTTAGGAAGCCGTATGCACAACCCTGCAGTAGTACAGTCACGAACTTTCGTCCCAGCGAATCATCGACAGGGTGTTTGAAGTTCCCCGAGACATACAATGCATCAAGTAGACTCCAGTAACTTGTTATGAACATTTCCCGATAACCAATGCTGTTTGTTCTTGTTCTGGGCTGATTGAGCCCTTCCTGCCAAGCCTCATGTACAGTATCTGCCTCGAAGCCATTGGCTCGATCCCAAACTATTGACTTTTAGTCTTGTGAGGCGCGTTATCGGTCGCGGGCGATTGGATACATCTTCAGCCACAAACCTTTGCACTGCGGCAACCAGGGGAAGATTTTTTGGTTTTTCGCTTTTGCATTTTAGGTTCGGCCCGATATGGTACAATGGATATAGAAATGCGGACGTAAAGGATGAGATGAAGCGTCATCAAATATGGCACCTGCTTTTCTAGTTTTCCACTGCTATAAAGTCATCAGACGTTGTGCCCTTGAGGTTGTTTCAAATTCTCACGGGCGTGTTGGCCTTTATCATCGCCACCACCATCGCTAGGAAACATGTTACTGAAGTCAGCAGGACTCTCACTAAGTTCCTGACTAGCCTTCTCTCGACAGCGAATGCTGCCACCAATTGTATCGCTGAGACACTCGCTGATTCAATTGAGACTTCAGCTGCTGTTCCTGGGCGCACCACCAACGCCGATTATGACGGAGCAACTCCCTTCCATGACGTAGAAGCATACCTTACTACTAATCACAGCGCTCCCTAATGCACCAACACTAAGATGTCAGGCTCTGATGGAGGAGTAAACCCTCCATTGCCAATTCATTCTTGTATCACTACTCACTCTCTACTAAGAATTCAATATGAATGAAATAGAAGGACATGCAGTGCGTTGTTGCCTTCCATTTTTAACGATCTGTAGGTACTCGGTTGTGGCTTGTGGCCGGATCTCGATGGCATTTGGCTAAGGACTTCAGCCAGTGTCTATATGTTGAATGTACAAAACTGAATTATCAACTCAAGATTTTAATGCTGTCTCAGATACTACGTCCCATACCTCCATGTCAACGTCTATTTTAACAGAAAATTTGAACCTCTGAGAAGATCAAAGTCACTTCTTATCACAGGCATGCAATACGCTTCACTCTGAACAACATGATTAGGGAGAAACGGCAGATAACAGTTGAATAAAAAATACTTAGCCTTTTTGGTTGTGCGTTGGTCTATCCAGCTCATGAAGAAATTTCTCTTCTAAGATAAGAGGCAATAACTATGCCTTATCTGGAGTTGCAATATTCATTGTCTCAAAGATTCGGCTTGCATCACAGAGTCCTTATTAACCATTCACGGACTTCCCCACTGCCTATTGATGAATGACTATACAACACTGTAGAGCATCACGACTACTCGGA
Organism: Fusarium phyllophilum; assembly: GCA_013396025.1. Classification (NCBI taxonomy): domain Eukaryota; kingdom Fungi; phylum Ascomycota; class Sordariomycetes; order Hypocreales; family Nectriaceae; genus Fusarium; species Fusarium phyllophilum. The sequence goes on along the minus strand of JAAOAQ010000126.1, from coordinate 100,052 downwards.
CAGCTACCAGTGCAGTGAAGGTGGTTTTAGCAGGTTTCATGCCGAAGACGATCACGAATATAAAAGCCCCCCACAAACATGTCCATCAACATACACCAAACCCTGAAAATAAAATAAAATACAAACATAACCATTTCAGCTCAAAGAGGACTGGGGATTATCCAAGTAATCACTATGGCAGACTCCGAAACCATCAGCTGGATCAGGTCAACTGACGTGCATGAGAAAGTCATATTCTGGAAGTGCATGCAGTATCAAGGGGAAGAAAAGCAGTGTGGGAACTACAACAGTATAAAGCTCAAACAGTGCCCAAAATGCCAGGCTAGACGCGATGCTGGCGATGAGGCGGTCAATAAAATGGGGGCAATTATAGGAGTTCTTGAGTATGTTGAAAATAAGAATGGTGTAGAGCATTGGCGTTACGACTCAGAAAAGATCTAAGATCCTGATTCTTCGATGCTCGGACAAATAAACAGATTTTACTAGATCACAAGGAAAACTAGCTTTCATTCATGGCATTGCAACAAGTGAAATCGTTGAACTAATCTTGAAAGGCATGCAAACTGGAAGATGACACGCTTGCTTCTAATCTGACTACAATAACTATTGGTAGTATTTGATGGAGTTGAAGAGCCAGTACGACTCCTTGAATGCCTCAGGATGGTTAGTGACATAATCATCACAGGTCTTAGATCCAGTAGAAGCTTTGCACTCTTCGTTCCAAGTGCCTTGATCGATGTTGTCTCCACAGAATGCGGTGTTGATGATCTGTCTGGCATTAGCATATGACTGTATGTGTCTACTGGTAGACTTACGATGGTCTGTCCCTTGAAGTACTTTCCAACATTGCAACCAGATCCGCTGAGGAACTGGGAAGCAGGAGTACCCCATTTGCTGGGATCGGGGTTTCCAGACTTGATGTCGGCGGGGATGCTCTGGCGGTTGAACCAGTAGATCTTCAGAGCATCTGACTCGAGCCAGACAGCATAGACACCTCCTTTGCCCTTGTTGAAGGCTGATCCATATGAACCAGAGGCGTGAGTGCTACCGCAACCGTCGCTGAGAACATAAGTTAGCGTATTGTCCTGTATTAATCCATGATACACTCACTAGTTGGTGCCGTCCTCGCATTGTTCAGACTCAGTTCCGCCGTTGTTGCAGTTGGGGCGCTCGTCGAGACCGCCGATCTTGGTGAACTTGCAAGCACCACATGTATGTAGCGAGACGACGTTTTGGCTTTGGTCATTGATTCCTTCAATGATGTCAATCTCCCCAACAGGATCCTCGTCAAAGTTGTACGACCAGCTAGGACAGATATTAGCCTATCACGCATGGTCAAGACATCCAATGATACGGAACTCACAAAGATGGCCAAACACCACAAGCAGTACCAGGCATGTGCTCAATGTCGGCAATCAGAAGACCATTACCATAAGTCGCCTTGGACTCCAGACGGACACTGTCCCTGCCATGTCTGGTCTTACTTGAGCCAAGAAGTTTAGCCTTGTTCTTAGAGTCAACACCGACGTAAACTTGGCCGTTGGTTGTTTTGGCAAGACCAGCAGCTTGAGCTTTGCTTTTGCTCAAGTAGTTGACTGATCCGTGAGTGGGATCACCTCCGTAGGAAGGGTCAATGCTATCGTAGTAGGCAGCCTATCTTGTCAGAGTTTTCCGGTTAATTGTGAGGTCAAGAACATACATCTCTGAAGTAAAATTGATCAAAGAAGTTGTTGGAGTCGTAAGTGGTCTTGAGAGAGAACTTGCGCGTAGCCCGGGCACAAGAGGCCTGGGCAGATGCCGCTACCACCAACAGCGTGAACAAAGATGAATGCATATTGAGTCTTGTGAAGAGAAAGAAGTGCAGTTGGCGATGAATCAATATCGTCGCTGGGATAGTTCAGCTTTACATACCAAATGCCGTAGCTGAAAGGACCACCGCACGGCCCGATCCTCTCACTGTGGTTCGAACCTGCCTCCGCCATTCGCTGCTTCGCATCGGAAACTATGCTCGAGACAAGCGTATTCCCAAGCGCCATCCTTCGCTATGCACGTGCCTTGGTTGTCACTAACAGCCCAGCGAACAAGGGTTATTAGTGCTGAGAATAACGGGGCTGAGTGGTCCTTTGGAAAATGAGCAAATTTGATTCGGGGCAGTGCTAGTCATACGATGTGAGGCCATTATGTTCCTTCAATAATGCCAGGACTTAAGACTTATTCGAGACAATAGACCTCATGATTCTGTGGTAAAAACACGAAATGTGTTGCACGATGTGATACAAAATGCTTAACCGATATAGCCAGCCAGTCGCGATGAACTTGTGTGCGACGTATGTGCATGCATTACAGAAGAACGGTTCAATTCCAGCCTGATCTGGTTCCTGGTTCGGCCCTACTAGATCCGGGTTTGTTGGTGGTTGCGTAGGGCTAGTTTGGACGGGAGGCCTGGGCTAAACTGTTGAACGGAATGGTCTAGACGAACTCAAAGTTAACGTTGCATATTCCTACGCATTCAAGATGGCTTAGGATGCCTGATTGTACAGCGTATGGGATCGATCATGCATGATCTGATGACTCTGACCGCCTTCGGTATACGACTCAAGAGGCCTTCAAGTGAGCGTGTGAGAAGGAATTACAAATAAAAGTACGGAATGACCATTAGACAGAACCCTATGACAGATCTTATAAGAATACAGACAAGAACCGTTAGAAAACATGACTTGGTGGTGCTTGGCAAAAAGATGGTGCCCGTCTTGGCGAAATCAAAGTGTCGAAGGGCAAAAAACGTGGTTCCGCCCGGGATCGAACCGGGGACCTTCTCGGTGTTAACGAGATGCCATAACCAACTAGACCACGGAACCTAGCTGCTTTGATGAGAGATCGTGTCGGAGTACGGTCTCAGGAAGCTGGAGGCAAAGGATGCGCTCCGAAGAGACCTGTTGCTCCCAAAAATTCGCGTGGCAGCCATGAACACTGGCTTACCAATTTATTTTTCGAATGGAGGAGCGGAATTGGCTGGGGGTGTTCCGTGTCACTAAACGGGTTTTGTATTTGAGTGACGCGTCATTGTCAACTCCAGTCTGCAGCGGGATTCTGACTCGCGTGATACCGTGAGACAACTGCATGGACCTGTCCTACCCTGCAGCTGTTTAAATGATTGACAAGTCAGAGCAATTCTGAGAAGCAGGAACATTATTTGCAGGTAATCATCAATCCAGTACCTTAGCGTTCTTTATCTAAACATCAGTTTGCTTTTATCCTGGCTTTATGTTGAGTTAAATCTCCAAAATTGTTGCCGCTTCAATGAAGTACTGTAGACATCAACACTAGACATAAATAGACCATGTCGGCATGGCATGACCCCAGAGAAGTTTATTCACCCTGACATCTGTTGGGCCAAAGCATATCGCCATATCCTAACTCCGGGACATTGGTAAGATTGGATACTACGTAAAAGATCTCCATTTCAAACCCTCGAATCTAGATACGAGAGATCTACCCTGCTGCTTAACAAGCGGATCATGCGATAAGCAACAGGAGTTCACGAGTCATCAAGCTCCGTCTCTAGAGAAGAGCTGGGTTAGGCGAAATTGAAACCGGATTTCGGGAAAAGTCATGACGCAACTCCGTGGCAACAGAATTTTTAGCACAAATCTCGGCCAATGAAACTATTTTCGCAAAGTTTTCGTACATATGTCCATGGAGTTTCCGCGGACAATGTCTTGACGGACTCGAACAGCTCTCCGAAACAGTCAAATTAAGTAGAAAATGTGCATCGTCGAACCCAAAACATAATCTCTTGCATCTGAATAGTAAGGGTTACGTCGCAGATATTATAAACCCGCGCAGTTTCCGACTGTAACCAGTCCAAAGTAAAAAAATATCCGTATCAAGGGCCGGGGTTTAATGGATTACGGCCGAAAACCCCGTTCCGGGTCCGACAAGCTAAGGGATGATGGGCCGAGGCATAACCACAACGAGATAAAGGAGTAACCCAGAAGGTTCTAGCCTCTCGCTTGGTGATATCATCCGTTGACGGATTTAACGTAAGGACCCAGTCACCACGAGAAGCCCAAGCCTGTACGGGGACTTACGGCCGGTCGGCGGATCCGACAAATCCATGCCATGGAATTGAAGAGATTTGAACTCCTTAGTCGTTAGTCGTGTTCGTTACGTCGTTGATTAATAAAAAATTCTCCCGTTTCGATGTGGAACCTTGTCTTTCTTTATAAACTGTCTTGGCTCCCCGAGTCACCGATGATCGACATAGATCTTGTCTCTCACACCACAGATCGCAATAACACTAACCGACGCGGAATAACCAAACGTTAATTATTCCACAGCCTCGATCGGTAGTCAGATTACGACAATAACGATGAGCGACGCGGAAAACATCGAAGTCCCTGCGCGGACAAGAATACCCTACTGGCGATTGGTCGCTGACCAGGCTGGCATCACACCAGAGGTTCGAGATTACAAGTACGATGGCTCAGGTACTGAGGAAGACCCCTACCGTGTGAAATGGATTCCCAACGATCCCCGAAACCCCATGGGCTTCAGCTTGGTCAAGAAATGGTTCATCACCATGACCGTCGCTCTCACAACCCTTGCTGTCGCCCTCGTGTCGTCGGCTTACACAGGCGGTATCCGTGAGATCATCATGGAATTCCACATTAGCCAAGAGGTAGCTACTTTGGGTGTGTCACTCTTCGTTTTGGGTTTCGCAATTGGTCCTCTTATCTGGGCCCCTCTCAGTGAGATGTTCGGTCGTCAATACCTCTTCATCGGTACCTATGCCGCCCTCACTGCCTTCAACTCTGGTTGCGCGGGCGCACAGAACGCCCAGACCCTGATCGTCCTCCGTTTCTTCGCTGGCGCTTTCGGCTCGTCGCCTCTCACCAACGCCGGTGGTACCATCGCCGACATGTTCCCTGCCTCTCAGCGTGGTCTCGCCATGGCTATCTTCGCTGCTGCTCCCTTCCTCGGACCCGTCCTTGGTCCCATCATTGGAGGTTTCCTCGGTATGAACGCTGGTTGGCGCTGGGTCATGGGCTTCCTCGGTGCCTTCTCTGGTGCCCTCTGGATCGTCGGTACCCTCTTGGTCCCCGAGACATACGCCCCTGTCCTTCTCCGACGACGTGCCTCCAAGCTATCCAAGATCACAGGACATGTCTACGTCAGCCAGATTGACTACGAGCGTGGTAAGATCACCCTTACCGAGTCTTTCAAGACCGCCCTGTCCAGACCTTGGATCTTGCTCTTCAAGGAGCCTATTGTCCTTCTCCTCTCCATCTACATGGCTATTGTTTATGGCACCCTGTACATGCTCTTCGGCGCTTTCCCTATTGTGTACCAGCAGAACCGCGGCTGGAACTCTGGTGTCGGTGGCCTGGCCTTCCTTGGCATCATGGTCGGTATGCTCTTGGCTATCGCATACACCATCCCCCAGAACAAACGCTACATCAAGATCGAGCAGAAGAACGGTGGCTTCGCACCTCCCGAGGCTCGTCTCCCCGCCTGTCTTATCGGTTCTGTCTGCATGCCTATTGGCCTCTTCTGGTTCGCCTGGACCAACGACCCTAGCATCCACTGGATGGCGAGTATCGCTGCCGGTGTCCCCTTCGGATTTGGCATGGTTCTTGTCTTCCTCAGTGTTATGAACTATCTCATTGACTCCTACACCATCTTCGCCGCCTCCGTCCTGGCTGCCAACTCGGTTCTCCGATCTCTCTTCGGTGCCGCATTCCCTCTCTTCACAACTTACATGTACAAAGACCTCGGCATCCACTGGGCTTCTTCAGTCCCTGCTTTCCTCGCCCTGGCTTGCGTTCCCTTCCCTTTCTTCTTTTACAAGTACGGTGCTTCCATCCGTGAGAAGTGCAAGTTCGCCGCTCAATCCGCTGCTTTCATGCGTAAGCTTCAAAACGACGCTGCTCCCTCATCTGAGGAGGAGAAGAATGACGAGACTGTTCCTGAGGAGGAGAACTTTGACGATGATGCCTCAACTGAGGTTGAGGAGCCTGCCTACGCTCCCATCACTGCAAGCAGGACAAACCACTCTGTGCGATCGCATGCTTCTCGTGCGTCGCGCGCATCGCGGGCTTCAATGGCCTCGCGTCGCCGGTCGTATGAAGGCAACCCTTACGACATTGACAGAGTCAACACCAAGCAATCATTCACATAATCATCTCATAAAAGTTATTACTGGGGCTGGAAACCCGAAAATTAATTGGTGGCATCATAGCGTTTAATTTTACTATAGACTTTACTTCAATTTACTTAATACCCAATTCATCTATCAATGCCATCCATTGCTGTTCCTCTTCGCGCTGTGACGTATTCGTGACAGAATGAGATTGTCGCTGTCCGCCCATAAATTTAAAGGTCACATGGGTCGTGTTCGCCAATCGTCGCTCTGGTCATAACTCCAAGCCGCTAAATCCCACCGTTCAATGCTTAATCGAAGCCGATCAATCGTAAAGAAAGTTTCTAGACTTTGCGCTTCAGTGGAAAGAAGACGAGCCTCTTACCTTGTATGCGATCTTGCATCCACGACATCCGAACTGCGATCCTGTTCTTCCAAGGACAATCAGCGTGTCAACATAATTCCCTGCTGTTCCAGGTGAGTCATCAAAAGCCTCGGTTCCGTGGTCTAGTTGGTTATGGCATCTCGTTAACACCGAGAAGGTCCCCGGTTCGATCCCGGGCGGAACCACGTTTTTTGCTATCGCTTCGGTTGATGCCCAATGCTTTTGCTCAACTGTACCTTTACTTGAGGGCTATGAGACATATCACTTGGAAGTATTAGAAGCCTCAAATGGTGGAAATACCCCCCCCCTTTTTTTTAATCTATATCATCACCTCGATACCGTATATCTCCAGGTGGTTTCGCTAATACAATTCCTCGTCTCAACTTGATTCTCCTTGGTATCAACACTTATCGCTCTGGTGAGCCTCACTTGCTGCCTCACTACTGACTTCCTCCACCTTCTCCGGCTTTGGCTTGATGAAAACAGCCGACACAAGCATCAGTCCGCACAAAGCTGTGTAGAATGCCCACATAACACGTAGACCACTGACATACCCATGCTTGTCTGTCTCACCCTGCGCCTTGTCACTAGACACAGCAGTCAAGTTGCCACCGTGAACAGTGCGCTGGATAAAGACCGTTCCAACAACGATTGATATCGAAACAAAAAGGCCACGCATGAAAGTGTACGCTGACATAGTCGCCGCCATATCTCTCTGGCGGACATGCGTTTGAAGAGCGATCATAGGGTTCTGGAAGAGTACACCGCAGCCGAGACCTGCGATGACCTCTGATATGACTAGCTTGGGCCATTCCTTACGTTGACCGAGGCTAATGAAGAGACCGATTCCCAAAGTCATCAGCGCCGCACCCACTAAGATAATAAGCTTGTAGTTGCCAGTCTTTCTCACGATCAGTCCTCCGACACCAGTTGAGATAGACATTGGGAGGATCAGAGGGAAAAGCGTGACTCCGGATATGATTGGCGAAAAGCCCAGAACGACTTGGAAGTACAGCGGCAAGAAGTAATCGCAGGCAATGAAAATGAACGAGTGAAGGTTGGCGACGGCAAAGGCGGCGATATTGGTGGTGCTCTGGAAGATTCTTATAGGAATGATGGGATTTTTGGCAAACTTGGCTTCCCAGACCATGAAGAGCGCCAAGATGACGACTCCAAAGACCAAGAGGCAGATAACGAAAGCAGAGTTCCAGGGCGCAAGTCCACCTGAGCCAGCTTCAAGTCCGTAGAGGAAGCAAATTGTGCCGCCAATGATGAAAGCAAATCCAGGCCAGTCGAGGCTGCGAATTCCGTCAACGAGAGGCACCTTCTCGATGTCGACCTTGAGCAAGAAGAAAAGCCCAACCAGAGCAATACCCTCAAAGGGTAAGTTGATGTAGACTAGCAATGTCAGTAGCTATCTTCAAGGTATGTGATGTCAACCTACAGCACCATCTCCATGTAACTGCCTGAGAAAAGATACCACCAAGTACGGGTCCAATGGCTCCAGCCACGCCAAACACTATTCCTGTTATGCCATAATATTTGGCACGATCCTTCAGAGGAAACAGATCTCCAATCAGAATAGTTATGAGCACCATACAGCCGCCACCTTAGTTCAGTTAGCGGGTTGAAGTCGTTGTTCGATAGAGAGTGCTTACCTCCAAGACCTTGGACAGTTCTTCCTCCGATTAACATGCCACTTGAGCTCGCCAAAGCACAAATGAGACTCCCGGCCATGAAAAGACCAGTGGAAGTCATCATGCTAACCTTGCGACCGACGATGTCAGAAACCTTTGCCCATACAGGCGTCACCGCTGTCGTGGACAAGGTGTACGAGGATCCAATCCAGGCATATTCGCGAGCTGATACATGTAGTTCTTTACCAATGGTCGGAAGCGCCGTTGCCAAGATAGTAGTATCCAATGCACAGAGGAACAGCGTCAAACAAAGAGAAAGAACAACAAGACGTCGCTGAAGCGTCTTCATCGGCGGAGGCTCGTACGATGCACCCGTCTCAACGGGCTGGAGGCGCGCGCCGACAGAGTCCTTCTCGTTTGGCTGTTCATCTTGAGATGGCTGTGACTGTTGAGGCTCTGACATGATACGCGTGATGTTGCAGCTGAGAAATCGATCGAACATGAACCGGCGATTTTGTAAACAGGAGATTATTGAACAAACCACTTATTCGAGGATTAGGTTGCGTTGCTTCGGCTCGCTTTCGGTTCGGGATGTAGATTCCGGGAGGGTTGCATGATCTTCGTGGTAGCGTGCCGATGAGAACGGCAATTAGGTATTGTGCGATTGGCCCGTGAGACAAGGAGAGGGAGGAAAGGTGAGATATTTTTATTTATTTCTTATTCAAGGAGGCTGCGGGCGAGGAACGCTATGAGTTGAGAGACTGAAATCTGAATTTTCTTGGGGTCTTGTAACACCGTGATGGAATTACAAGCGCGATGCCACGAATAACAACGAATACTGCCATGAAGTGGAATAATTGACTTTCTGACCATGTCACTAAAAGCTTGTCAGAAACTTTAAATTGAGATACATTACCTAAACTCGACAATGCTACTCTAAGGTAGATTTCAGATTGAAACTCAACTTTATTTGGACCGCTGGGTTGCCCTTGTGAACTCAATCGGAGTGCTGAACTTTCAGTGCATGCAGTGCACTGTCTCGCCTGCCTCCAGTATATCTCCCTCCAGCTGGCACCAGCAGATATTGACATTCACCCGACGCCGTTCAATGTGCACGGCGGAGAAGTCCTGAATTTATATGATTGTCGGGAATCAATGCCCTGAAAAGATGAAAGCTTAATGAAACTCTGTTCATCGATAATAGTAAGAAAAGTAGGCGGATCGGCAAGAAGCTCATGGGTGACTGTACAGGGCGTGAGTTTGCTGCTTGAAGCATTTGATTCTGGCCAACAGTTGATGCCTATCAAACGTCTCCCCCCCGCAAGGAGTGGCAGAAATTGGAACATTAAAAAAAGACCAAAACAAGAAAACAACTTCGCAACTCAAAGGATAAGTCCAAAATGAGACAATCATGTTTGGCTGGATGGCGTTGTTGCACTGTTTTCTGTACAAGTGAGTGCCATAATGCGAAGAGCAAACGCGCACCAACAGCAGGAAGGCAAACAAAGCCAAAGGATGATTGTAACATCCAATCTTTCTTAAGACTTAGATGAATTATTGGATTGCTTCATCCGGAAGGTAGAAACCTTTCACTAGGTAGGCTGACTCCTTGGTGGATGGTAATCTTGAGTCGCCTATGAAGTCGCTTTCACGCATAAATAAGTCACTGGTCAACCATGAGAATACCAGCAGTATGACAACGAATTCTCCTCCGCTAACCAGCGTAATTCTCGCTATCTCGCGAGCGCTTACACATTTGGATGACAGAGATTATCCCATCTATGATAGAATTGATGATGCAACTGCGACCGCGAGTGTCAAGAGGCTGTGGATATAGCCAGCCGCGTCGTCGGTCTTGAGAAGCATGCTGACGCTTAGAGTTCGAGACTCATTAACCTTAGTGGCGCAAGCTCTCTAAGGTCTCTCAGAGAATGCAAGAAGAAGTGATTTCGGGCTACCTTTACGATTAGATATATTTAGACCCGACCAGGAAAAATAAAGCCTCAAGTTTGGTGAGCATTATTGCATCTGGCCGCGAGTCTTGAGTCGCGTCTCATCTCAAATCGGCCAACCCCAGACTCTCAGCGACAGACGTACCCCTCGATTCGGTTCAGTGGTTGACCTTTTCCGAACCGAATCGAACCGAAGTTTAGCGACGACGCCTCCTCAACGACTCAAGAGCTCATCTCCAATGAAAACGAGCACAATTGAACATGACCAAGTTAACCTGGGGCCTCGAACTCCGTGGGGGCCATCTAGTCTCTATTGGGAGACCCCAGAGTCTACCCCGCGAGGAAATATTCCTCTGATCTGAAGCCGTGAAGGTCTTCCGCGATTCGGAGATCCCCAGGCATGCGGGGAACATGCTTTTAGTGCACTGTACCCCGGACGCTCACTGCGATAGCGCCCTGTGTCATGGGTTATCTGCGGGGGATACAAATTGTTGACGACACCCTCGGTGACCGTCTCGGAGAGACGAAGAATCTCTCTCTGACTGAGCTCACAGCCTCGCTCGTTGTTGTCGATTGAATCAGGCCTCAGGTTATTACACTGGAGACTGAGTCGTGAGCTTAAAAGAGACTACGTCGTCAAAGAGCCTTCTACACCCATCTTAAATTATCCTGAATATCTGCAAGCTGTCTAATTCCTTTCTATCCCTCAGAATCGCAGTCCCAAGTTTTCTACCATTGCCTACCGACCTAGACAAAATGGATACAGTATCTCAAGAACAACCTCTCTCACCGAGACCGCCGCGATCAAAGCGTGGTCGTTTATCACTAGCATGCACACAATGTCGCAAGCGAAAAGTGCGATGCGACGCGACAACGCCCAAGTGCCGCAATTGTGTCCTTCGCGGCGACGAGTGTGAGACCTTTGACCCAAGAAGACCCAATGGTCCAGCTGTGCGCAAATGGCCACATAAGAGCTCACAGAGCATATCTACAATATCGCCTATCCAGCGCCGGGCTTCAATTGCGACAGCGAGCCAACAGAGCTCTCCCGCGTCTTCGATCGTGGGGTCGCAACATGCAGGGAATAAAGAGAGGAACCCATCGTGGATTGAGCGCGCATACCAGGAGAGCCAGAGCACGCCTGATAGCGGTACAGATGTGCACACGAACGATAGTCCTGATGTGGTCATGAACACTGATGAGTCGTCGCATCGCATCAAGGTCAGTATTCGGGCTTCGTCTCACAGCTGCATACTAATTGAGCTTGCCTGCAGTACATGGGCTCCAGCAGCCTACAATGCCTCACCCAATTCATCGACCTTTTCCTCCAGCGACGCGGGTTTGACCCAATTGGCAGACATTTCCGATGGGGGATGTGCTTCACGGAAGAATACGCTCTTCCATTAGTGCCAATCCTCCCAGATCTTCCTAGCATGTCAGTCATGGAGCCCTGCTTGAAGAAATACTTCAGTCGCACGCACCCTCTCGTCCCTGTTCTCGATCATACAGCCTTCATATCCGACGTTCTGCGATTTTCCGAAATGCAACAAACATCCCCGACTGGACTCCAAGGCGCGGTCACCTCAGTCGATGCGCCGGCCCTTGTCACGGTCTACGCAGTACTGAGTATCGGAATGGACGACCATGAAGGTCAAATATCGCCAACGGCAACTGGCTATCTCACTGGGGCTTATTCCCTAGTGAGCCACCTGTTGAGCTTCCCATACATGAGCTCGGTACAAGCACTTGTCTTACTCGCAATCGCAATGCGCGCAAGAGGTAAGCACTCACTCACACCCTCAGGCCATCCTCACCCGACGTCTCACACATTGAGATCCTTCTCTCAAACTCATCAAATCCTCAAAATACCTAGCGTCGCTGACAATCTCTACAGGGAAGGACGGCCAATGCTGGCACCTCCTTGGGCAAGCCATACGAATTGGCTACTCAATAGGCTTCCATCGCAAGATCGTCATATCCAATCCGAACGAAGATTCCGGCAACCAAGTCGACCGAAAATTACATTCCCGGGTCTGGTGGGCATGCTATGTTTTGGAGAAGTCCATGCAGTTGGAGACCGGACGGCCGAGCGCGATTGAGATTACCGATTGCGACCAGCCGTTGCCTGACAAAACCAGCGGTCTCGATCCCTGCTTCATCAGATGGGTGTCGCTCTCTTTGCTAGTCGGTAAGATTAGTGAGCACATCTTTCAGCGCAGAGCCGAGACCGCTTTGGAGTTTTTGTCGGGCATCTCAGAGCTAGATCAGGCGCTCGTTGACTGGCTTGACGAGGCGTCGGAAGATGCAAAGGCGAACCAGAGCGCCTCCAAAGGCTCAGAAGAGCGTTCCTTTGCGGTTTTTCTGTCTCTGCAATTCCACCAAGTAAGCCTTTTCTGTCAAATTAACACTGCGATTACTGACACATCTGGAACAGGCTCAAATTACGCTTCTACGAGCATCTCTCCTCTTCCCCGAAGCCTCCTTCAGTAATGAAGTGCAAAAGCATGAGGCCAAGATCAGTACAACACGACTACTGCAAAGCCAAACAACCTGCGTGGAAGCTGCAAGGTCTATCATAACGCAAGTCGCAGAGTTTGCGGATTCTCAACCTGATTTCCCACTCTTAACGCCTACACCGACCTTTCTTGCTGCTACAACCCTCGCACTGCAGACATTCAAGAAGCCTCACAAGCGCATGGGCCGCAGTGACGGGGAGCTTGTGCGCATCGCATCGGACTATGTGGCAGACTGTTATCGAAGAGTCGGGCAACACAGCGAATTCGTGAAAGGCGTACTCGAACTGACGCAACGGGTGAACCAAGTCTTGTCAGGCGACAATAGCTCTTCTGTTGATCAAACACAGAAACCTCCACAGCCAGACTTGCAGACCACAAATAACGACCAGAGGATGCTATCACCAAACCAATTTGGCGATGTCGGGACCGATTCATTCATATTTGATCCGTTAGAGTACTTCCAGGATCCCTTCCAGGCCATGCCTTTGGACCACTTCTGGGCTGTGATGGAGAGCGACTTTGCCACGATTGGAGATCAAGGGATGTGCTGAGATGGTGTATAAATGGTCAAAAGACTCCCGAGTTCATCACGAACTTACCTAAGCATATTATGACTTCGGATTAGATACCCTGTGCAGTAATGAATTGACGAGAGCGTCTGCTTTATATACTTGCGGCAGATGATCCAAGATAGGTGGCTTGACAGAAGGATGGAACGTTTCAGTGTAAAGCAGTCGGTCGCCAGTGGGTGCATGCCTGATATAAAACTCCAAACGATCATCCTCGTCGGTTTCATTCCCATGCCCACCGAGCCGAGCCGCTCGGACGCCATGATATGGGCTCATTGTGTAAGCTTATCATACGTGAGAGGTTCGGAAATTGCCTATCATCCTTGAAAAGATCGTCAGTCGGGTTACAAGGGAAACATTTGGGGAGTAATCGTCCTTTCTTATGACAACTTATGACCCCCTTGCCAAGGTCAGGTAAACTAAAACCTAATTTTGCACTAAGATCTTATAGGTTTATGTCAATGCTTTTAAGACTTATCTGGCAGTAATGAAAGATTGTGTTAGAATATCCTCGTCACAGGTTGTACAACGTCTTGAGGCCCTTCCTACCTCGTAAAAGTCGCAAAGCACGATTCTTATACTTTACTCTCAGCCGCCGTTAAGATCTCCATAATCACACAGAGACGAGCTCAAATATTAGAATAATATTCTTCATGCTATGCTTATGACAAGCAGACTCTTGGAACTCATATCAGCCAGTTCCTCATGTACCACATAATGTTGATGAGGTAGAATCGCATACGGAGCATCACGGACATGTGTAGTCGGTGAAGTCAATGCTCTACCGTCGTGATCCGGCAGTTAGACAAGAAAAGTGATTGTAGGGTCATTTACGTGCAATCATGTCGCGTAATGTGAGCCGCTGGAGCCTCCCATGGAATTCTTGATCTGCCAACCGTTCACGGGTCTCGGTGCGGGAAACAGTGTTCTAGCCCAGTTGTGAGGCAAAATCCACGGCAAAGATGGTCAAATGATTGACATAGAACCGAAATAAAAGCCTCCCTACACACTTTACGGACTCGTCCGCTCGGTTGAACTCGGTTGGTTCGGTTCGGACAGTCTAATTCACTCGTTGCTGATCCTGCATTACCCCAGATTTTAGTCTACGCACCAATATTTTGGACGCCGTGGGGCCGAAGAGCCGCTTCTTCGAGCTGGATATAAAGAGGAATGGGAATTTCGACCTTCAACTTCAATCCAGCCAACAGATCACCACCGAAGCATCTGGTTCAAACTTGATCTTAAGCAAGTATCAGTTTACAAGATGGCTCCTTCAGCAACCACCACCACCACCGCTACTGAGGAGCACCCAACCCTCACCCTCCGCCCCGAGGGACTTGAGCGTATCGTGATCGATGGTAACAACAGACGATACGGCGACTGGAGAGATGATCTCGTCCGTGATGGATACGCCGTTGTCAAGGGCGCTATCCCCAGGGAGCGAGCTCTGAGCTACGCTAACCGCATGTACGGTCTGATTGAGAGCTTGTAAGTATACGACCGCATCCCAATTAACGAAGCGTGTACTGACAATTCTTAGTGGCCTCGGATACAACCGAAACGACCCCTCGAGTGTTCACCCCGACAAGCTTCCCGTCATCAACGAGAAGGGTATGCTTCTGAACTACGGTGCCGCCCACGAGGACTTCGTCTGGGCAGTTCGATCCGAGCCTGATGTTGTCGGAGCTTTCGAGAAGGCTCTTGGGTCCGAAGATCTCATTGTTTCTTTCGACGCTATCAACTACGGCTTTGCCAACAGAGAGAACCTCCCTGAGAACAAGCCCTGGCCTCACCAAGACCAGGACCCCGATGTGCCTGGATTCCGTTGTCTGCAAGGACTCGTCAACCTTCTTCCCAACGGCCCCAATGACGGCGGCCTCATTGTCGCAAAAGGCGGCCACACCAAGAGCAAGCAGTTCCACGATGAGATTCGAGGTACCGAAGAGCGCATTCCCGCCTGGACTAAAGAGTGGTACGGATTCACGGACAAGGGAATGAAGTGGCTCGAGGAACACGGTTGCGAGTGGTACAAGGTCGAGGCTGAGCCCGGTGACCTGATCCTCTGGGATTCCCGAACCCCTCACTATAATATTCCTGTGAAGAGTCAACAGGACCGCTTCGCCATCTACACCTGCTTCATGCCCGTGTCTGAGGCGTCTCAAGAGGACCTCATCCGCAAGAAGGACGCTTTCGAGCGAAGAGTCGGCACAACAGTGAGTTTATTCCTATCCATATAATTGGCTTCGAGTACTAACAAGTCCAGCACTGGCCCAACGCTCGCCACCTCGGCTCTAATGAGGCCAAGCGTAACGGCAAGCCTGACCACGTAGTACGCGACAGACCCCTGCACGAGCCCATTTTGAACGAGAGGGCTTTTAAGTTGACGGGTATTCCTTATATCAAGGCAGAGGCTAGCTAGAGACGAAGGACAGAGAGCATGATGAAAGGAGTTCATAGTTACTGTAGTATAAAGACATCAGAATGCATATGTTTTGTCAGAGACACAGCGTGCGTTTCTATCACGATCATCATTGTTATTGAGCGCGTCCTATTTAGAATATTTCGCTACACGAATTCATGATTATAAGAACGGCGTTCATCATACCGCCAGCCACATCTGTGTGTACAGACGGGACTTGGATTGAGGGTTAATTAAAGGTGTCGATGTGTAACAAATAGCATCATGATAACTCCTGCGACGACACTTCTTACGTACTGATCTGCCTGGAAGAACTGACTTCCGATCTGGAGAATTCATGTCGGGGTTTCGGATCAACCCTCAGTCTTCAAGTCGGTCTGTCTAAAGCTAGGAATACCGAATCCAGTAGCCGCGTTCACTCTTCATCTACGGCGACACGCGTCATGTCGATTCAATAAAGCTGCCACGTTTATCAGTGCTTCATGTTATCTTGTAAAGGATTAGCTTTGTTTAGTGAAGTGAGGGGTTGAGCTTACAAACCGATCTCGGTTTGTGTTGCAGTAGTCCCTACGGTTCGATTCGGTTCGGACTCGGTTCGCTGCTCCGTTGATCTTCGGAACAAGCGTGGCCCCTAATGAGACCCTTGGCATCACCGTATAAGATGCGGTTGGCAAGTTCAATATCATTGTGATTGGCACGAAAAAGTTAAGCGCAATATCTCGATACCATACCAAATTCATCATGGGAAGCATGCCTGAGCTACATTTTGTGATTGTTGGTGGAGGCATTGCAGGTCTCGCAACTGTAAGCCTGGCTATTAATTCTCAAAAGGCCCTAAGACCCATAGCTAACTAATCCTAGGCCTTTGCTCTAAGACATCCCAACAGACGCATCACTGTGCTTGAGCGCTCTCGTCTACTACGCGAGGTCGGCGCTTTGATCTCGCTACAGCCCAATGCAAGCAAGATCATTACCAAGTGGAAGCTTGATCCCTTCCTTGAGAGTGCCGAGCCTCAAGCCGATCAAGGCTTCAGAATCTTTGATGCAGATGGCAACTTGGTGAGAGAACTGCCCTTCCAGAGGGGACAGTTCGGCGCCGAGCGAATGCTTTATCACAGACAAGATTTACAAGCAGCTCTGGGAACTGCCGCAGCGAGCGAAGAGGCGCATGGCAATCCTGTAGATGTTCGCACAGGTTGCCAAGTCGCAAGCATTGACTGTGATGAAGGCATTGTGACACTGGACTCGGGCGAGAAGATTCACGGCGACCTCATCATTGGTGCCGATGGTATTCATAGTGTTGTGAGAACTGCCGTGGTAGGCGAGAAGAGGAATGCTCTACCGACTGGTACGTCAGCTTATCGAATGCTGATCCCAACTGAGAATCTGGAGGGGCTCTCTCTACCAGACCAACTCCTGGATCCCCGAGTACCCAAGACAACCATGATCATGGGTCACGATCGAAGAGTGATCATGGGACCTGGCAGAAACAGCAAGCTGTACGGTATTGTTGCTTTAGTGCCCGACGAAAAGCTTGCGGAGGAGAGCTCAGACAGTTGGGTAGCTCCTGGAAGCATTGAGAAGCTGCTAGAAGCTTATTCAGATTTCCCTTCGTGGCTTCACGATATCTTCAAGGCAGCCCCAGACATTGGCTTGTGGCAGCTCAGAGATATTGATCCTCTGCCACATTGGGTGAAGGGTCGAACCATACTGATTGGTGACGCTGCACATGCCATGCTCCCTACTCAAGGCCAAGGTGCATCACAGAGCATCGAGGATGCGGAGGCCGTCTGCGCGTTCTTGGCCAACGTCCAATCGAGGGACGAGGTCGGTGCTGCTTTGGAGAGAGTCTTTGCTGCCAGATATGATAGAGCATCTCTGATCCAGAAGTTTAGCAGGGAGCAGGCGAAGCCAGCAACTGATGGGGTGAGCAAGAAGGTGAATCTTGATCCTGCTCAATTTATGAGATATAATTGTGATTATAACGGGGCTGAGGACTGGGAAGAGCGTCAGAAGAATGGGACCGCAAACCCTTGACGGTGTATTTAGTTGTAAGAGACTGAGTGATACCAATATATCGTTTCATGTGTGTATAGACCTTTGATATCTTGGCTTTACAGCCAAACATGCATTCATGTTCGTTCTTATACAAAGGGATGTTCAGTAAATAATCCTTAAGAGTACATGCCTCTTTCAGTCGGACATATATCAGGAAGACAATAACCCTGAAGCACTAAAGCAGATGGCCATTTTCGAGACCTTACTCCACAGAAATTAAGATAGGCTGTCAAGGTACGGATAGTCTTCTATTATCTGATTTAGTACTCTGTCAATTCTAGAAACCTGTTGCCATGGCATCTTCTGCATGGCATGGTGGAGACATATCACTTTGTTAGAAAGTCAATGAGGAACTGTTCTGACTGAATCATAATCATATTCATATTAACCGCTAAGCACTCCTTCATTCACTCAGAACAGTAACCGAAGACTAAAACAAACACTGCCGGTGAAACCTCGTAATTATACCCCTTTCGGATAAGTTTACTCGGCCTTGTCCTTGTCCTCGCAGTACTTTCCAGTAAACTTTCGGATCTTCTTACCAAAGATGAAGACGAAGATGCCAAGGACTCCAAATGCACCAGTCAAGCCACCAAAGACACCGAAGGCGCCATCGTACCCGTTTCTCTCGATGAAGGGAGTAATTCCATAGCTGACGCCAAATGACATGACACCACGGAGGGCACAAATAATGACCAGGAGGGGACCGGCTCGCTGAGGATAGCTGTCCAGAAGATATGTGATAGCGACAATGTTGGCTCCGACAAACGTGAAGTAGTAACTGTGAGTAGTTAGAAATTCGAGGCTTCTTTTTTGAGAATAGGGAGATACTCACGCAGCAAGTGCCCAGACATAGGTGAACCAGTGGTACTTCTCAGGATAGGTGGCAGCAAGTCCGTACAAGACAGCGGTAAAGACACCAACGACAATGGGGAAAGCAAGAGGAATCAGACGGATCTCAGGCTCGTGGATGCCATTGCGTCGGCCCGCGAACCACTTGATGAGCTTGTCCGAGCCGAAACCGAAGCAAGGGAGTGCGATGAGCGAGGTGACGATCTGACCAGCGTTGGCGTAACTGGCAGATGACTGGGGCCAGTTGTAAGGAGGGGCGGTGACAATAGAGCCATAAGTCGTTCCGATAGCAATATTAACACCAAGAGTAAGACCGTTAAGGCAAAGGGCCCAGAGAACGTTGGGGAAAAGGATGAGGGCAAAGCTTTGCTAGTCTGTGTTAGAGGATTCTAGACCACGAGGGGCGAATAACTTACGGTGAAAATCTCAACGACCTTGTTCCACTCGGGCTTGCCAACCCAGAGTCTCATATCGGATCGGAATGTGCTAGGGGCAAAGTTGACATAGTCGAGTTCGGGACGCTCGGTGCAGACCTCAACAACGTTCTCGTCATCGGAGCTGCCGCCAGCTTGGTAGGCAGCCTTGGGGCGGTAATACTTGGTCTCGGGGACGAAGAATAAGGCAAGGACAAAGGAGACACCGGAGAGGATGGCACCAAGACCATACCACCATTGGGGTGTGATGGCTTCGGCGATGGGACTGGCAAAGATAGTGAAGACAGTAGTCAGGATGGTCTGAATAGTCTGCTGGATCATCATGCAGGTACTTCTCTCGTGAAGGAAGAAGATTTCCTATCTAGGCATTAGATATCGCCAGGTTGTGAAAGTCAGAGATATTACCTGTGTGATCATGGGAACAAGAGCCTCACTCTGCCCAGCCGAGAGTCCCAGGATGACGCGTCCGGCAAGATGCCACTCATAGGTCGTAGCTCCTGCACAGAGACCAGCGCTGAGGATCATGATGATTGTAGCTCCGAGGAGAACGCTTCGTCGACCGATCGCGATACCGAGAGGCATACCAATGAGATTACCGATACCCATGAAGAGGGTAGGATAAGTCATGAGGTGAGTGATGTCGGCGTAGTCCTTGCCAACGGCGACGTAGGCAGGGATGTAGAAGCCTAAGAGACCTCCGAATCCTGAGACCAATGCCAGGCCGATCGTCGAGACTTGCGGTATGTGAGTTTGCGTTTTCGAGCGACGATCGAGAATTTTACGTACATAGGGAGATGACAATGAGAACGAGGGCCTTTTGCCACATCTTCATGTTCAAAGGATCTGACCTGTCAGCAATTGGTAACATACTCAAAGAGGAGCATAGTCTCACCCTGAGGATCTGCAGTGGGTGTTGGGATGAAGATAGTTTTTCCTTCTATCAATTTAACAGTTCCGCTGATCTCAATCTTCGACTTTGTGACCTGAATCACATCGAGAGAATCTTTCGAGATACTCTCGACATGATTGACATCGGACTTGGTATCCATGATGCTGGCCTTGGTAGTAGTTGTTCTCTGTTGTTGCGGTGCAGAAGATGGTGGTGAAGAACAATCCAACGAGGCTGCACCGCCAGACTTTATAGAGAAACGGACGAGGCCAAGAGATAACAGAACACGACAGGAGGTGAAGTCCTTGCGCGCAATCTCATGGTCTTGGCTAGTGCTACTCCCCGCAAACCTTGTTTCCCCGCATGGGACCACATCCCGATATCTCGGTACGATTAGTGCGGTTTGTGATGATTTAGGCTAGAGGCATCACGAACCGAACTGCTACCCCGGATCATACCCCGGATTATGGTGTTGCTACCGAACCGGATCCAGACTCTTGTGAGTCCCCCCATGCCAAGTTCTGGGCAGACTTGGCATATCATGAACTATTGATTGGAAATGTCATGAAGAAGTTTTAATTCGGAGGTGTGTGTAAGCAGAATTCGAACCGAAAATCTTGCCGTTCTTGACCAAGATCCCACCAGATTTGTTTGCGAAGAAGATCCTAAGAATCAACAACCAATGTTCTCAACTCATGGACCTACATCTTAGGTAAGATTGGTATTCTCTAGGCTAAGCTCATCATTGTTTAGACTAGATTTAGTGCAGACACAATAAAGGGCAGCTGTTTGTATGCAGAATGAAATGTATCGCGAAAAGTCTTAAATACTGTAACAAGATGATCTATGCTATCATTCTCCCCTACGACCCATTCTCAATATTTTCCATCATTCATCGTAAGGCTTAACACCTGCCAATCGAAGAATCTGATCTGTTACTTCGGGCTTCTCAAATGGCTCTGCACGGTACTTGGGGCAGATCTCGCCATTCCTCATAGGCTTCTCCTGGGCGATGCGGATGTTGCTAGGAACGAGTTAACAACCAAGAACTAAAACAACAATCATTTACTTACCAATGAGGCCAATGGTCAAAGATTGAAATCAGCAGAACTGTTAAACTGATAGAAGGAAAGGCTATCTATATTCCCACACCCACTGTAGGCCCCTAAAGTAAGACTATGCTCCTTATTGAGTATGTTACTAATAGCAGTATTGATAGTCAAGGCCGAAAGGGGCCAATGAGTCATATAAACCTTCTATAATCTCTGTAGGCTCCCTGTTTAAGTCTCTAGAGTGAAGTTAAAAGCTCGATGGCCTCATACAAGGCTGGCGGCAAGGGTAAAGAAAGAGGCTATTGAATGTTCCCAACAATGACAAGGAAGGTTACATCATAGAAGTTATGGCTCTCTTCACTAAGTTTATGTAACTCAAAATCCAAGTCGTCATAGATTGATTGATGATGAATGATCAAAACTCTATCTCGTACCCTTCCCATCTTTAAACGTTTACAATCGGAATGATGACCTTGCTAGGATAATCTCCGCCATAATGAATCTTGTGCTGCCCCTTGTTCTTTTCATTGTCTGGCCTTGGCTTGGAGAACGCAGCAACTTCAGTGAATCCAGGGTATTGTCCCAAGATATCAACCTGAATGGTCTCGCCCTCCTCGTAGTCCACTCCCATACACCAGATACCAATGTCGAGCTTGACCACTTTACCCTTGGGAATCTTCTGCACCTCGTCATGAGGGTGGAAGGGGAACTGAGGATGTATCGATCGCTTCTCATCGATCTTCCGTTGCGACGCTCGCAGAATGCCCATAGCGCCGTTGTGCAATGTAAGACTTGAGCGATCCTTCTCATCCATAGCGTCGACTGACTTCACTGGAGTCTTCTCAATAGGGAACTGCAAGTGGCTCAACTCCTTGCCGTTCTTGTCAAGCTTGCGAACTTGTACAAAGACAACCATGTCGTCTAAATCATCACAGCTCATGTATAGCTCCGCTTTGGGCATTCCGATTATTCTTGCGTGCTTGTCGAAAGTGTATCGGAACTTGGCGATGGACCAGCGATCTTCAGAGTTGTAGGTCTTGATACCTGAAGAGGGTGCACTATCTAGAAGTGCATTGTTGTCTCCCAGGTAGAATGAGCGATAGTCGGTATCGGGAACAGGGAAGTCGGGGAGCTCAATGTTGCTCTTGACCTTTCCTTTGTCAAACTGGAGAGTTGTCCAGCGCACTCGCGGTGTTTCCTCCCAGTCATTATCGATGCCCTTGAGGTACTTGTCGAAGTATTTCTATGGTCATGTCAGCAGGCATCATTGAGTATAGAACAAAAGAACCGACCTTGAGCTCGGGGTAGCTTTCCTTCACCGAGTAAAGCTCAAACCACTCCTGATGTCCACACCACTTAATCCATTTCTTGTCGCTTCCCAGCTCCATCCATCCACGCACAGCACCCATGGTGTGAATCTGGCTGAGGTCGGAACCTGTGATAAAAACGGGAATGTTGATCTTGGAGAAATCCACACGTTTATCGTTCCAATAAGCATTAGCCTGAGGGCTTCTTCGATACATCTCTGCAAAGTCCTCAACGCCATTTTGGCCTTTGATAACAAGAGTTGTGATAAGATCGAAGTTGCTCATAGTAAACCAGCCTCCTCGGCAGAATTGCTCACGGAAGATGTCCCCAGATCCCTCCCAAGGCGCAATTGCCTTTAACGATGGGGGGTTTTGCGCCGCAGCCTGCCATTGCATAATGGCCAGATATGAGTTGCCGGCCATTCCGACGCTGCCATTACACCAGGGAAGCTTAGCAAGACCCTCGATGACATCGTGAGCGTCCTCTGCTTCTTGTGCACCCATACAGCACGCGTCGCCATCGCTGTTGCCGGCTCCACGGGCATCAACATGCGCAATTGCATAGCCTTGGTTCACCCACCAAGCAGGGTCAAGACCCTCAAACTTCTCTAGTCCACTAACGTCGTCTTTTGTGAGACAGCAGGCCCAAGTACACACATTGAAGATCATGTTAATGGCCGAGTACTTCTTGCCATAAGGGGACCAAGAGATGATGACAGGGACCTTTTCAGAACCCGTGGGACGATAAATATCGACATAAAGGCGGCAGCCGTCACGGACGACGATTTCAACATCGTGGTCAATGTGGACATCAGAGTCGAGAGGTCTTGCGTCGAAGGGTCTGGAGCCCTTCTTCAACACTTCAGACTTTCCTGGCGTGGGTTCAACGTAACCATTGTCGCCAACCTCAGGCTTGTTGAGAGACTTGTAGGCAACCTGAACAGGAGGCGGCATGTTGGCGATAGGGAAGCTGAAAAATGGGTAAATGGATGTTTCAAAGGTAACAGAAAGCTTCTTCGCAATATGGTACAAAGAGGGTCTGGGTAAATACAATGGTTAGAATTGACAAGGCATTTGACTGGCTACTATTGACAAGAGATTGAAGCGTATCTTTAAGCTCTCTTCACCTTGAATAATTATCTCAAGATTCACTGCGGAATTGAGAGACAAAGTCACTAATTTTCTGGATCCGCATGGTTCGGGTCGGACTAAAAGACCCCACGGGGAGATTGAGGGGAAGATCGCGGAGACGCAATGCGGTTGATCATACAACCCCAGGCGGATATCATCATCCCTATTCCCTGCCTCATCATTGGTTCTTGCGCTGTCTGGACCCTGTAGACCCCGCGCTAGACGAACTGTTTTCCCTTATCAAGTGGCTTTTGCAACGGTCATCTGAGTTAATATCCGAGGTCGAGACTGCGATGAGGAGAAGTCTCCAAATCCGAACCGAAACGAAATAGGCCGGACCGAAAATTAGTGAACACAATTAGCCTTTCGCTTCGTCAGTCAGCAAAAGATGATTCCGAACCGAGTAGCCCTCATTACCCCAGATCTCCGCGTTCTGTGTCCCCGGATCAGAGATATAACTAAGGAACCTTCAGCCTCAATCCATTCTTAGCGCTTCATCATCAAACATCACACTTCCATCTTCACTTCATTGTATCATTCGCATCACTCCACAATCCATCATGTCTACCACTACTACAATGCAGATGGAGCAGACCGTCGCTGCTCGCTTCGAGACCAAGGATCTCGTCGAGTTTGACCCCAATGTCGTCTACGGCGACTGGAGAGATGAGTTCCACAAGACAGGCTGTGTTCTGATCAAGAATGTCATCAGCAAAGAGAAGGCTCAATATTACTGCGACAAGCAGATTGAGTGGCTCAAGAAGTTTGAGCTTGGCTTCGATGAGAAGGACCCCAGCACTTGGAATGCGGATCATCTCCCCGTCAGCTTCAAGGGTGGTATGTACTATGGCTATGGTGCTACACACGAGAAGATGACTTGGGAAGCACGAACCGAGCCCAAGGTCGTTGAGATCTTTGAGAAGCTCTGGGGAACCAATGAGCTTCTATGCTCTTTTGATGGTCTCAATGTCTCCCTGCCCAACCGCACGGATATTACTTGGAGCCCTTGGCCTCACTGTGATCAAAACCCCGAGCGCAAGGGGTAAGTAATCCTTCCGAATTACCCCAACTTTTTGCTAACCCGAACCTAAAGCATGCAAGCCGTGCAGGGTCTTCTGAACTTTGCCCCCAACGGCCCCAAGGATGGTGGTCTCATGCTCATGAAGGGTTCTTCCAAGTTCTTCAACGAGTTCTTCGCTCAAAAGCGCGACTCCGCTGATCACGAGGATGCTCCTCCTCCTGAGATCAAGTACATGGATTTGTTCATCTTCAGCGAGAAGGATGTCAAGTGGTTTGAGGAGCGAGGCTGCACTATGTACAAGGTGGACATGGAGCCCGGCGATTTCGTTCTCTGGGACTCTCGTACCATGCATTATGCTCGATTCCCCGAAGGTGATCAAATCCGACATGTTCAGTACATCTGCAGTAAGTTGCGCGTCCCAAGATCGCCCGAACCTTGACTAACTCAAACCTCAAAGTGACACCACGACAATTTGCAACAGAAGAAGCTCTCAAAGCCAAGGCCCTGTGCTTCAACAACTATTATGGCACTACACATTGGCCTCATTGGTACGTGAAACAATTCCAACATCACTGTGCATAGATAAGCCTTGTCATGTTCTCTCGCAGCTTAATGAGACACGACAGAGAGTGTATCTTGCTTATCACTCAAGCTGCTCCGATGGCCTAGAATACAACTAAACCGGCCGTACCCATCGCTAACTTCTTAGCAGCAATATTCGTATCGCGCAAGAGAAGCCTATGAGAAACGGGGAAGTGTGTCCGAAGTATCGGACAGAGCCCTTCGAAAAGCCGCTAGTTACAGAGCAAGTACTTCGCTTAGCGGGAGTTAAGCCTTACAGCGAGTGAGGCCAGAAGGGAGGCTTTAGGCCATAAGAGAATGTGTGAATAGAGTCACCTCAAGTGAAAGCTGCTCAAGACATGTGGTATAGAAGCGCGGCTGAAGACCTTATCGTTTCATGAAACGCTAGCAGGGACACTTGGAAACAGTCATTTAAGAGCGCAGAGTGCATTGGCAAAGCTACCGGTCATACTCTTTTCAGAATAGCCGCATTAATAGAAATTCTTGTGTTCAGAGCGTTCTGCTTGCCATTCGGTACACGTTCTCGGCCATTGAGTGTCTTGTTTCAAACAATTAGACGAAGACAACTTGCCATTTGCTTAACACAAACTGAGCACTCATGTTTAGTTAAGTCAGCATCTCACTTGCATAAGAGTGTTACAAAGTAGCCAGAATGGTACTAACTAACACAAGAGACTTGGTGTCATCAGACCATATCACACGAGAAATCTGCTCGTAAATATATCCATCGCCACTGTATCGACAAAGGACAGGGGTCAAATTAGAACAAGTAAACCACTCGAGTGTCGCTTAGATTTGCCAAAAGGAGAAGCGTTGTCCGAAAATATCCATCTCCCGCAAATGCAAGGCTGTAAATATGTGACCAGCTGATAGTGGTGGCGTTTCCATCCGACAAGAAGCAACCGTGTGACATACGAAAACCCCTCTTTGTCATACATCATGCGCAAGACTGATTCATGGGTTATTGCCGTACTGGCATGGTCTGTTAGTAGTAGGTTACTCCGATATGCGAGCAAAGGAAATCAACGGGCTTGTAATATGTTGCAAACGTTTGCGACTGTTTCGCTAGTCAGTCATACATAAGTTTCGTGTAGTATTGAAATAATAACCCTAGAGGCTGCTTGCGTTAGTTCAAGTCAAATCTTTCCGTGGACACATGTATGACTTCGTGATCGTTGAGCCCTTAATGGATCACCAGTCCATACTCTACAATCCTGTGGCGTGGATGTGCACAGACTCTGCCACGTTCTATTGGAATTGGTACACTGACGTGTACTTTGGACACGTGAGAAGATGGTAGTGACTCCCTCTATTGGAGTCTGCCCGTTGTGACTGCGAGAGACTTTCATGATACCATTAAACTCGCTACATATTGGCTTTTATTGGTTGCGTCGGACGGGCCATTGGACTTTGACCTCGTCTGCCTGCTTCTAAAGCCTTGAGTTTGTGCCACAAAGCAAATCACTGTTCTCCTTACCCGTTTGACGAGAGTGTTCAAAGCCCAGGCGACTTATCGTTGCCCTGACTTTCGGCCCTTCTCGATGAATCATTCTCCGGTAATACAGCTACACACTTGATGATGGAGAGATTGCTGCGTTTCACTGTTGTTCGCTTCGTTTCTTGCTGTTTGGATAACCCGATAATGCCTGGCCAAATCAAACGAATTCGTAATTATCACGCAATAACAGAGCTTTTCTCAAGTCATAGAGTCATACGAACCACTCGCAAACATTGCATCAGCATCAGATTACCCTCTGAGTCTACGGACTAATCGACCGGAAACATTACTCCATGCTCATTGAACATCAGCGGACTGGCATTGTCTTTCCTTGTCCTTGATTCAAAGTCAGTCTTTCTGGCAAGTTGAATCACTAAGGACGAATTCTGCATTGTCAGTGAAAGTCAAACGCCTTCGGCATTGAGTCACAACCAAACGATATTTACGATTGTGCCCTCAGATATGCTTATAAATACTTCCTGATTCTCCTTATTTCCTTTCCTTTTCCTTCCTTCACTACCATCACACTTTCGACATTTTCGAAACTTTTAAGACTTTCTTCACTTTCTTATTCGGCCTGAACATCCTCGCCTTCAATCATTTGTGCCACATCTTTGCTTCCATATAGCCGAAGCAAACATGTCCGCTCCTGTCATCACACCTCCAGTTGCCCTCCCCGTTGGTGGCCAGACCGTCCAGCCTCGGGATATGGTTGCTGTTCGCACCATCAAGGCGATGGATCTTGATGTTAGCCTGCCTGATGGCACTGTCGTCAAAAAGACGGTCAGCGCCGGTTGTCTCGGCTACGTGGCTGGCACCGAAGGCGGTAATTCAGTTGTCCAAATTATTAATGCATCTGGCAAGCGAGCTTTGTGAATGTAAACTGTCCTATCCGTCCAAGAATTGATGTTAACCACTTTATTTAGGTAACATCCCAACCGCGAACCTCGAATTTGGAAGGCGCAACTCGGAATTTCGAATTGTCCTTCCTGCAACCCAAAACGCTACACGAGCTAGCAATATCTCGAACGCTCGCGGCAAGGACCCCACTGGCAAAGCTATCTGTGCCATTTGGGACGATATTCACACCAACATTGGGGTCTTCGAGAAGCTGGGCTTAAGAGCCGATGTTTACGAAGTCATACTGAACGATCCGGTGAAGAAGAAAGAGGCCATAGATCTCTTGGTCGCTTGTAAGTCCTTCATTAATCAGTGCGCGCTGCAAGAGATTGGCTCTGACTGCAGAATCAGCTTTTGGGGACAAGGTTTGGAAAGCATTCAATAATCCCCGTCTCAAGGTCAAGGAGTTGCTCAAACTCCCAACGATCACTCAAACAGACCCAGTTCTCAAGCCAAACGAGGCATTGGTTTACCTTCGCCTGTACATCGAAAATGACGACGATTTTGTCAAGTACGCTGGACAAACCACTCGCGACGTCCCCTTTCTGCGTCAACGTGAGCACGATGTTCAGATAGATGGAAACCGTAATCAGGGTGGCCATTACCGGATGGCACGGCGGTTTCCACCAGCAAAGCGGTTCGCATTTCCAATCATGAAGCTGGTAGATGCCAATAGAGCCATTCTTAGCATGGCTGAAACGACCTTGTGCTGTCTTCTTCGTACTTGGAACCCTGAGTTGCTTCATTCTTCTCAGCAGGCCATTGCTGAAGGCTTGGCTTCTGGCGTTATGGATACTCGCCTTCTCGTTTCGGCTCTTGCTCAAGTTTCCGATGCCGCCCTCCGACGCGTCAACTACCCGCTTCTATCTGGACTCGGTTGCAACTGGAACTGTCCCTTGCAGGATGGTCGCAATGAGAGGCGAGAGTGGCTTCGCTACAATATCACAACCTCAGACGACCGGTCTATGATGGTATATCGCTGGCAGTCACGAGTCTCACCAGTTTACAAAGGCCTGGATATCCTCTTCTCATCTCGGTATGATCAAGCTCTTGGAAAAGCTACGGGTTTAAGCTTAAGTATGCGCTGAGCCACCTTCCCGGAATCGAATCTGGCAAACCTCTCATCGTATCGATCGAAGTCATGGCAGATGGAAAGCCGCATCCACAGCCTTGGTACCGTGGTCCTTACCATGGTGCATGGAGTAACTCGATAGGCTACATAGCTTTGCAATCAAGATTGAATGGCAGAATGAGCAAACAGGCCAATGGTACAATTATCCGCTGCAGGATACCAAACTAACCAACCCCTACTCAAAGGAACCTGGAGAAGCTGCCGTAACCAATGCTTGGCGCAAGGCAACCTCAATCCTCCAAGTATTTCATAATCGTCGATATAACAACCCGCCTCACTACCTGGAGCGCACTTACAAGCTAAACATCAAAGAGTTGGTTTATGATCACCTTGCCCAGGCCGTGTATATGGAGCTTGTCCCTCAGGTTACTATGCAGCCCCCAACACTTGTGCCCTTCAAAGACAATATAGTTGCTCTTCTCAAGGCTTCTGAGACCATTTGGCCGGACATCTTGGTGGGCCCTGTGCCCAACAGAGCGTGGTTCGGAGACAAAGGCAAGGGCTCTGGTAACGCAGTCTATTGTACCTTTTGCCGTATTCTTGGGAATGTTATTGGGCGAGCTTCCGAGCGTTGTACTACTCGACCGGGAACCTTCTTTGTTGATGACAATGAGCCTCAACGTGACAAGATCCTAGCAGGAGCCTGTATGACCTGCTGGGAGTTCTTTCGCTGGCCATGTGTCTGGACAAAGCTCACACTCGGCACATCAGATCCAAAACGCGCAGGCAAACCTGTATTGCCTCCTCAGTACAAGGGTCTTGCTATCGAACCCAAATATGAGGGCCCGCCTACCCCTATCACACCGCCCATGAGTATCTCTTTGTACACTGAGGCGCAGGAGGCTGCGGATGGCATGGAAGAGACTGATGAGGCAATCGATGGAGAGGATTGAGCTTTAGCTGAAAATGGGTACGTTGGCAGGATTTTTGAACTTGCTGATTCGTTTATTTCTTATTTTTTGCGTTTCTTTTTGCTCGATCTCCAGATATGGCAATGACGACTTGTATGGCAATGTCCACTGACGACTTACAAACTCTCTAATAGAGTTGCTATGGTATCAGATACCAGAGTCAGGACGAAAGCTCTACACTTGTCTTCACATACCTCGTGTTAACAATGATAAATTCTATCATGGTTTCTTTATACTCTTTCTGGTAGATCAATAAACACAGTACGCAGATCGCCTGGGATGAATGTGGAAATGTAATACAGGTAACTTGCTCAGAAATGGGAATGATGGTATGTTATTAGCTGCGGCAGTTGACTGTAATCCCAAAGTTTCTTCCTGCAGCGTCTATTCTCTCCAGCACCGTACTTAAAGAAGAAGACAGAAGAGAGGACAGAGTTGTCCCACGAGTATCACTTACAGCAGTATCCTTAAAATTGTATGTTAAGTAGCTCGAGAGAAACCTTCCGGATTCTCAGCATATCCGACGTGATGCGCAGCTCCTGGTTGAGGCGATACATGGTCCTCGTCTCTGAATGATTATATTCCAACGCATCACTAACGTCTCAGGATAAATGACACCGGTCTTTGGTCTCTCTGGGTACGCAAACGGGGGTTTTGTTGACATACACAACGAAGTCTGTGTAGAATCAATAGAATCCGTAAGTCGTCTTCACTTCCAGATGACTTACGGAGCCTATCACTTACCTGGTCTTGTGAATACGTTTTACAAAAGAAAAACAAAGTTGTGCCGGGCAATATTTTCTATAGACATTGAGACCATGAGAACATCTGAAAGCGGGAGAGATCTCAAGAACCACTTGCATCCATCGATGCTAAAGTCAACCGTATCAGCTCGATATTTAATTTCACTTACGGCGTGAATTAAACCGACCGTAAGGTAGCAGCTTGAGCTTGAGTGACATATTAACAATGCCAAGCCTTGATTTTCATTGCCAAGATAGTTCCAGCGACAGTGAAGTATTTTCTGACCAAATCTAGCAAGAATTCACTTTACACAGACAAAGATGGCCTTTGCAAGACAGAAATCTGCTGGTTCGGATGAAGGGTAGATAATCAGCGACAACCTCAGCGCATATTCTAGAATCATGGAAAGCCCTGGGAAAGGTTGAGCTCTTTCTCGAGGCTTATAAATAGGTATCCAGATAATTCCAATAGCTGGAGGGGGGAAAAACAAGAAGGAAGAGTCGAATCAAGTAAAAGAATGTTTTTCGGTGACAACTCGTCCACTTCAGGAAAGAACAAATACAGACTATTGACAGCTGAGTTGCTTCCCGTCTCAATTGACGATGGCATGGTGGACAACGCGTGAGTCGTTCCTTCCTAAATGGGACGGAGTCTGTCGTGCAACGCGACGTCGAAAATGGTCTAACCCAAATTGGAAGCACCTTCCTCGTGCCTTCCCTGAGATACGACACGACGCTCCTTACCCAAGGTTTCGATTTGAGTTTCAGTCTTTTCGAATTGCAGCTTCCTCAATCTGTGTGTTCTTTTACCGTTTTCGAAATTTGTCAATTTTTATACTATATACTTGTCGAAATGGCTTTCGAGATACCTACCATTACTGTTTCTGCACCAGACGGCTCCCAGGAGCCTGTTACAGTCTTTCCTTTCCCGGCTGCTGATGATGAACTTGTTTCGTTGTCAGATTTCTTCTCTGACCAGGAATTCTCGCCTGTTGCTGAGCATAGCTCAGCGTCAACTCCTTCTTTCGGTATGTTAGCAACTACTTCTTCACCTATTGCTTTGTATAGACACTAATTTGTACAATAGATTACGACAATGCCTCCTTCGATGAGGTTTAGGAACGCCTCTTGAAGAAACAATCGGATGAAGGATGTCTTGCTATCCAAGAGCGAGAGGACCAGGCCTATATGGGTCTTCCGGATAGTCTCTCAGACTATAAGTCTATGCGAACTAGTGCTGAGGACTTTGTCCCTTTTCAATGCCGGTTCTGCGCCAAGCAAGTCAAGCCCATGGATGCCTTGAAGAGGCATATTGGGCAACTGAAGACGGCGGGTAAATTCCGTATCGCTTGTAAGCCCCTGCAGGTATGTTACTACTAAACTCACCCTACAAACAAGTGCTAAACATGTCTTAAAAACTGATCGATGAGCGAGGTGGATATCGACTCGGATGATGAGCCCCTTACAAAGAAGTTGAGAAAGAACTAGCGAACTATATAAAAGAGGAGCGAGGTGTCGCTAAACGGCAAAGGGGTCCGATTTGGCATCGGTGTTGCGGACATACTCAGAGCCGTCTGCAGTGTCATCTGCGATCTCCTGTCCATACTGCTCTGCAATGAAAGCATAGATCATGTCAATACCTGCTGAGATTCCAGATGAAGTCCAGATATTGCCATCAACAACCCATCTTGCCTTTCGCACCCACTTGACATTAGGTCCTTGCGTCTCAACCTATCACTGGTTAGTGACAAAACATGTCAACATCGGTACAACATACCCAGTTAAAGGATCTCTTATTCGAAGTTGCCTCCTTTCCATCAAGTAGACCCGATTGGGCTACGATGGCACTGCCAGTGCAGACCGTCAGAAGGAACTTGAGTTTAGGGTACCTCTCCTTGACAAATTCCCGGACTCTTTTCACATTATCTGGGTTTCGCGAGCCTCTCCCGCCAGGTACGAGCAGGACTTCAATATCTTTCGGTGCATTATCGTAAGTATGAGTTGGGACAACGCTTTGTCCGATACGGCCAGGAGAGTCATCTTCTAGCGTAGACACAGGATTGAGATCCGTATGTAGCAGAGAAAGTTCGAGAGGTTGGCGTTTGGACATGAAGTTTAGGACGTCCAAAGGCCCAAACACATCCAGGGGTTGGAACCCAGGAAACAATGCGACAGCATACTTGGTAGGAGGAGACATAGTTCAGAATTAACCCAGATTGCGATGAGAGCACGGTCGGCTTATTGTAGGGTTCGGAATTATGGCGACAGTGAGGGGTAAGCAATTCGTTGTGAGCGATTTGTCAGCATCGAGAATGAGTCAATTAAGATCCGATGTCAGGCTGATGTCTGACTGTATTGCCAGATTGATGCATATACTAGATTGATTGCTATAGAAACAAGCTGCGCTTGGTGCAACTTCTATCAGGCCCTCCTCCAGTGATACACAGCCTTAGACGACCCGACCCTTGGTCTGCTTGATGTTGATGATATTGATGTTCTTCCACATGACGACCCCAAGAATTCCAAGGGCCCAGACCGCAGTGCCAGCAATGAACAGGTATTTGTGTGCATCGCCATAGGCATGCTGAATTGCCAGCCGAGTCGGCGATCCAACGGGGTACGATAGTTGGGTTACAATGTCCATCGCAATCATAGGCAGATTAGGAAGATCCTCCTCGGGGAGATACTCTGCGAGTCTCTTAGGGAGAATATCTTGCCAGATAGCAGATGACACAGTCAACCCAACAGCCGATCCAATGCTGGCACACATGGATACCAGCGCGATAGCCACGGCAAAATACTGCTGCTCTTGGACAGCGGCAAGAATGGCGATCTCGGCAGTAATCATGATGGCTCCGCTTCCAAAGGCGATAAATATTTGAGACATGGCGACATAGCCAATACTCTGATCAGGCTGACGGAAATACACCATAAGTCCAGATCCGAGTATGGATAGAGGAAGTGCCACGTAGAGTGTGACAGCCTTATAGTTTCCAGTATAAGACATCACCATGCCGACGAAGATGGCGAAAATGAAGCCGCCGACAGTGTATGTTGCCACAACATAGCTAGCATGCGTGACGCTGAGATTGTTGACGACTTGGAGGATGGAGCTGAAGTACATGCCCCAACACATGTAGCTGAAGAAGAGAGTGAAGGACAGGAGACATGCACCAGCAACTGTGCGATCCTGAAGAAATCTCCAGGGGATGAAGGAAACTTTGGCGAAGAACCTTTCCCAGATACCGAAGAAGATTAGAAGGAGGATCCCGAAAACAAAGAAACAAATGATCATGGGTGAGCCAAATCCTTTAGCTTGCAAGGCGTAGAGATTGAATGGCAGGAGGAAAAGGGCAACTCCAGCTGAAAGGCTAAGAAGTCCAACAACGTCAAACTCGCGAATGTAGTAAGAGACGCCCTGCGACTCTCGTTTGGGAATGATGCCTTGCTTCTTAGCTCTCAGATAGTGATGCATGAAGAGACCAAATAGAGGGATGGTAACACCTGGAACAAGGATACTCTCCATGCCGAAGGCCCATCTCCAACCAGCTCCGTTCAAGAATGCCGTAGAGATTGGACCGCCTAACCAGGCTGTAATGATACTCGGAGAGCCACAAAGAGACTGGATCAGACCTCGGTGCCGAAGAGAGGTAGTGTCAGCGATGAAAACGCTGAGACTGTAGCCAACTCCATTGATGCCAACAGTGTAGAAGACTTGAGACGCAGCATAAGCTTCAACATTGTTACAAGCGGCCGACATGATAAGACCAAGAGTCGCAAGAGTAGCGCAAAATAAGAAGCCTTGAGGTCGGCCGAAGATGTCGAGAGTCTTTGCGATGCTCAGATTGGTGACGCCTCCAATGACAGAACTCATCACGCTGGTAGTTGGCGTGAGAGAGTGCATTGCGAAAGCGGATGTGACATATGGGATCAAGGCGCTGCTGATACCCGAGACAAGACCTTGGACGAAGTAGACGAGCCAGATGAGGACGAAAGCAACCATCAGCGCGGTTCTGGACCACGAGAGGGTAACGGCCTCGATGTTTTGCACGCCATGCTGAAAGTTGATGTCTACCGCGTCGTCGACGGGACTTTCTGTGTCTCTTTCAGGGCCATCGTGGGGACTGTCGTGGACTTGGTGCAGCACTTTCGTATCCGAATCGACCGTGGAGGACATGATGGGGGAACAACAGTCGCCAGCTGTGCCAAGGCTACTCGAAGATGACTGCAGAGACTCAGATTGAACAGAGATGAGTTGGGCAGGTTGGTGGATGATCGAGGAGAGAAAGGCAGTCGTTATGGAGGGAAAAGATCGGAGGTAGGAGTGCAAAAACGCGACTTCACATTTTAAGCACCGATGGTATTATTGCCACGACCAACATGCTACAGCAGATGTGGACCTGAAAGAAATACCTTCTCATTCTCTCCCTGTCTCAAGAGATTCGACTGACAAGATAACCCTTGCTGCTGGTGCTGAGCTGGTATCAACATCACGCTGATGCCCACCAATCAAGATTTAGCTCAAATTCTCTCAAATCACCAACACAGCGACAATTTCGTTCCAGCCACTTGCTATCGTATCCACACAACCCTTGTAGCTTCGTGTTATCGTATCGCCAAGCCCTGAAAGCTAATTGTCTATATCATCGTGGCATGCAATGGGATGGAGCTTACATGTGCAGGACTAGCGCTTGGATCTGCTCGGGTATGAGCAAGTTGTTGGTGGCGCTGTCTTGACGACCCCTTGTATTGACGCAGAACTAATTTGAGCTGCTTGACAGGGCTGGGTTATCCTTGTAAATCAAACTGCTGTTGAGATGCACAGCTGTAGGGCTTTTCACAGCGAGCGAGTAGAGAATGTCTACCTAAGTTTAGTGAAAAGAGTTGTCTGTGCTTATCATAAATTATCGTAAATTTGTCTAAGTATCTCCATCTTTAGGATAACAATAGAAGTCGACTTTCCGCGGTTCGAGGTTAGGTTGTAGAAATCAATGCCAATCTTATCTCTTTATCATAAATCCATGTATACAGATTACTTCGTATAGCTGAAAGTGCCTGGTTTAGAGCTTAAGCTCGCTTATGATCCAACAAGACTGCATACTTAGTAAACTCCTCATCACTCATGAGCATGTTTAATTCCTCCGGCAAGGTTCCGAGCACGAGCTCCACGCCACCATCCTTTCTCAACGGGGAGATGACCAAGAACCGGAATCTTCTATGGCCACGTTCAATCTGTGGCCGCATTGCTTCCGGGCTACCCCCTTCAAAGAATGAGTCACCAAACGAGATGTCGCTTGTCTGAAACAGCATCATGTTGGAGATCATAGCATTCATGTGCTCGAGGCCCATGTTTGCTGTTGCAGGCTTGCTATAGTCTGTCATGGAACGCAGTAGAGTGAATGTGTCATGGACGAGTGACGGCGTGATTCGTGCAGCTGCCTCTCGGATCACGGGCGCAATCTGTGAGATGTTTGTTTCGGGAGAGCAGAGTGTTTCAATAGGCATGACTGGGCGATTCATAACGAGCAAGCTGCCCATGTAGGACGAAGGCAACAGTGACGAGAAGTAAGGCCGACCATCGATTGGCATTTCGAGAATTGACAGTTCGTCAGGCTGAAACGTCTGGCTTCTGATCTCTTTAGCCACTCTGTATCTAGATCTGATTGATGCACGCCAGAAAAAGGCTTGCACAATATCAATCACTGATGTAGAGACCCCCTTGGTCCCGGGGTCCGCCAGGGCTTCTTGTTTGAGTCTATGGATGCTCTCCCCCGAAAGAAGGAAGACTGTAGTGCTGAGCGATCGCTCGCTCGGAGCAGCCGGCCATACTGAGCTTCCGGGGAACATAGGGGCGGGAGGGAGAGCAGTCTGCGTAGCACGAGGCTTTTCAACAGCCATGATCTCATCGTGATAGGTTGCCCCATTGTACACGTCGACGCTAATCTCGGGCGTGAATGGAAGAAAGCCCCAAGTGCCAGGGTCAACCTCATGAAGCGGCTTCGCATATCCTTCCTGTTCCCAAATAATCTCAGGGAGATCATGATTGAAGCTTTCAGGGTCGAACCAGTCACACGTCGCCGTCTCATCACCATCAAGATACCGACAGCACTCAGCCCATACTCTGATTGCCACCATGACGCCAACAGCATCTAGACAGGTGTGAATAAAGTTGGTGGCCAGAATACACCCCCCTTCAACGAAATTGGCTTGTGCGACAAGTATATCTGCTGGCATCGAAGGGAAAGGTGGGCAGTCTAGGACAAGCTCATCGCTGAACAAAGATGGCGAGAAGCCCGCTCGACGCATCTCCCCGAACGACGGAAGCACTTGAGAAAGATCTTTGTATACCAGCTGCCTCGGCTTGGAGGAGGCTGGTGACGGGTAAGGAGGAATCGTAATACGATATTCGCCTTTCTTATACCCAAATTCGTGCTCCGAGGCTAGCATCATCTTCCCTTCGAGCTCAGGAATGATCTCAAATGCACGAACAAGTCCAGCTTGTAACTTGGCAAAGGCTTCTCCAAAGCTGATGCCTGGCCGAAGAGCGAAGTAGAAGTTGAGACCCATGTAGTGATTGGGGTTGACAGCATCGAACGGGTTCATCTTAGATCCCAGACGTCGCTTGCGATCAGCTACAATCTTCTTCATCTTTTCAGACTCGATGCTTGAACATGGTGCTTCTGCTGTTGTGCTTGTCTCCGTGTCACTCAATGAGTTCACGGCAATTTTCTTGGCCTTTTCTTCTTCCAATATCTTGAGGAGCTGGACAGAAAACTCGTCTATCGTTGGGTGGGCATATAGATGGCGGGGAGCTAGCTTTTCCTCAAGCCCCGTAACGGCACGGATAATTCTGATGACTCGAAAAACGAGAAGAGAGTCCAAGCCGAGGTCAAAGACGTCCTCGTCTGCGGGGAATTCCTCGACATCTGGCAAAACAGACCGCATAACGTGAGAAACTGAGTCTCTTACGGTGCCAATCGATGTAGTGTCAATCGAAAATGCCTCAAAATCTTCATCCTCAGCTTCCTCATCTCGGGAGATGTAGAAGCGCTCGATAAAGTCTGCATACAGATCTAGAGTGGCGCGGCGTTTGATGGTCTGTTTGTCTGTCCGGATGAAGGGCTTGTCTGCCTCGGAGAAAGCTATATATTCTCTTTGGAGCCGGGTCTTCTGGAAAGTGGAGTTGTTCGCCCTCTCAACTATCGCCCAGATGCTATCGAACAGCTCGTTGTTCTTCTCGGAGTTGTCCTTGAGCTCAATCAAAAGACCTGCTTGAGGCTTTCCAGTGCCGATCATGAGGCAGCCTTCGACTGCAGGATGCGTCGTGATCAAAGCCTCTGTGTCCAGGGGAGAGATCTTGTAACCGTTGGAAAGTACAACAACATCATCACTTCTACCACTGAAGGCCAAGAGATTAGGCTTTGTTGGGTGTCTGATATACAGATCCTTGAGATTGACTGAGTCCTGGTCAGGAAAGGTATAGAATATCCCCTGGAATAGAGCCCAGTGCTCGTTGCGGTGTACCCAGTGTTCGTATACACCAGGCTGGACCTCCCTGAACTCAAATCCTGAGTAGGGATGGAAAGCAAACCAATGCCAGTCTTCTTTCGGAACCCAAAGGTTGCCGATGAAGAGACCTTCCGTTGTGCCTGTGAGGTTGAGTACCCTGACTACTTCATTGACTTTGGAGACAATAACCGGGCTGACGGGGCCTGAATATGGTTGTCAGTGACTCACGCCCATAGCCATTTGAGATGGGATAAGTCTACTAACCTCCAGAGGCACAAATGAACTTTGATGACTCGAACTTGGCCAATACTTCTACATTCTCGCCTAGTTCGTCCACAAGTGAAGGTACCATACTCCATATGTCGATATGGCCTGTGAGCGACTCGATCAGTCCGAGATTGGGCAAGACGCCTGAAGGCCCCAGGATACAATGGAGATTGAACAATGAAGGCATAAGTATATCCATAATTACACCGGCCCCCTATCTCTGTCGTTAGCTGGTGCAGCTTGTCTGCGGGTGTACTTACATGACTCATAGGAAAGGAGGAGTAGATCCTATCACCTTCGTTCCAATTGTCTGTCCAGGGAGTCAAACCGCCATCGCCTTCGATGGGAGGTAAGAGTCTCACGGCATCCATGGTTCCGATCAAGCCGTGCGTCCAAAGAATCGGCTTTGGTACACCAGTAGTTCCCGAAGTGTGCAATATGCAAAAGGGCTCGTTAATGGCACTCTCAAAACTCTTATCAAACGCGAATGGTCCCGCTGACTCGGCTTCCAGAAGCTCATCTACACTTGGGAGTTCGAGAACTCTCATATACTTCTCCTGTAAGATTCCTTCCACTAGGGGGAGCATTGCTTGCTCTCGAGGCTTCACCCAAATACTGCAATCTGAAGCATTAAGAACAGCTAAAGCACCAGTGATATTGTTCTTTGGAGAAAGAAAGAGGGCCTGTTTGAACTCATTTAACATCGTTTATACGATGACAGGTTCTGGGACAACTTACAGCACAGCCTGCCTTGACAGCACCATAGGTCAACAGCACATGCCGGATATCATCTGAATGTGTGAGAGATCTACTTATGTGGTTCATAGAAGTTGAGTGTGTACTTACGAGGCCCAATGTAACCCAAAGATTGGATCTTTGGCGGCTTCTGTGTTACAGCATGCTCCAGTGCCGGATCGCCGTTGGGGGCTCCATTCATTTCATTGAGATGCTTATGGAGCCACCATGCTGTTTTGTCAACGGCCCGTGCAAAGGTCTGTGCATTGATATGCTTAAACTTTGGGATGCCATCGGAAAGGCTGGTAATGGAGTAGACAACGCGTTCTGGATCTGCCACCGCCAGGCGATCAAGAATCTGGGGAATAAGTCTCCTCCCATAGGAGGGTTCAGTTTCAACCATTTTGGGCAAGAAATGAGGACCTCTAAAGGTTGGTTAATGATACATAGAGGCCTGAGAGCGAGTTCAGGTGCCAATTTTATCACTGCGGTGGGTTGGCAAAGTGACAGGTAAGAACATGTGAGACCACGATCCTAGGTGACAGAAAGATTAGAGCGGCTTTAGGTGAGTTTATCATAACAAGTCCTAAACTTGATCATTTTATTTTTTCCATCCTAAGGATCCGCATTATCTTGGTATTTTATTTGGTATATGGGTCGTGGAGTTTCAGTCCCATCTAGTCAAGCATGGTATGATAAGAAACAAACTCATTCTCGCTCACAAGAAACTTTCTTTTTTTCCCCGATTGACGCCACTAACCAGAATCTCACACGACTTCCTTGTGTAAGATTTGCCACAAATAAATAATTGACGAGGGCGACATTTGAGCACATTGTTTAGTGTCTTGATGCATGTAACTTGCTCAGTGCCCCTGTCCACACTTGATCACCGTGGATCGTGAGCATATAATCAGCCTCAAGTGGGTACTTTGTGCGCAGTTTCTCACAGCCACCTTGAGCCCCCTGCATGCTATACGAGTCCCTGCCCATCGTTCTCAGTTGGGGTTCCTGCAGCTTGTCACTGCAGTACATACCCCGATGCCAGAATATCGTCAGATCGGCCGAATCCTCTGGCTGAATTGGTCATCAAGACTTTCTTCTGATGCCCAGACTTGAGCCTGCACATGTTCAGCTTCATATTTAACATCCCTGGAAACTTGTAGTCGGGTTCAAACTTTAACCACTTTGCATATTTCCACCGCAAATCCAACACATCAACGAAAAGTGGTTCATCTTGAAACCCAACACGGATGCCGTGCTACCTCGACGCATATTAGTCTTGAGACATACCCCATCTCCATGCAGATCATACCGTCGTATCCTGCCCTCGCGAACCAAAACGGCATGACCGTGACTTCCAAATTTGTCTCGGATGCTTCCGTCCAGGAACAGTCCAACATTACCAAATCCGGAGCGATCTCGACGGTAAGACCTATTGCAGAGAAGCAGGACGCAGATCCGTCTGTGCACGCAGTCTCCTCCAAGATCCTGGATCTCATCTTCGAATATGCCCTGAACAAATTCAGCGACAGCAAAGAAAGACTTGAGGCTGGTAGGCCCAAGTTTTTGTCTGTCGTGGGCAAGTTCGTGGCGACGAGTACAAGGGTTGAGATGTGCCTACCGGCATTTCCTTTCAAATCAGCAAACAAAGCCTACAAAGTGTTTGGCATACTGCCCGACAAGGCGGAAGAGATTGCCTTGGATCGGCTCAATACTATGTGCATCCGCATTGGCGAGATCTATCAGCCTGGCGCTCAGTGCACTATCATCTCAGATGGCGTTGTCTACAATGACCTATTGAGTATTCCCGATCGTGACACCTGGGCCTACGGGCAGGCACTTCGACACCTAGCCTCAGATAAAGGGTTCCAGCACATATCCTTCTCTAGGATCCGAGACTTGGTCGACATCCCCCTTCCAGCTGAGCTGCATGAGATTGCGTATGTCGCCAACGCGACCAATTTCCGCCGAGCCCTTCTCAACCGTTTCGGGAAAGACGATATCGACATTGACGAAGAGATTGGGAAAGACCCTGACACCAAGATGACTTACCTTGGATATCGGCGGTTCCTTGAATCTGATCTCAAGCATATTTTTCCGGTCGGCAATGGACGAACAGCAAATGCATATCGCAGAGACGTGAGGTATCTTGCGAAGCAGATGTTGATCCGAGGCTATGTAAGTGGCATGAAATGCGTTTCCCCAACCAGTTCTGACCGTCCAACAGGCCTTTGCTTCTGCTGTCAAGCATGGCTTCCCTGACCATCTGCGACTGTCTATCCACCAGTCGACTGGTAAGCACAAGGTATCTATTTGCTTACTCAACACCAAGACGGGCTTCACAACCCCGTGGCACTGTTGTGTTGCCCTGACAGCAACCGGGGAATGGACTAGTGCTCCAAAGGGAGAGTACCTGAAAGACCCAAACATGAAGGTCATCCAGGAGGATGGTCGACCTAGTTACTTCCAAGAGACTGTTGGCATTAGTGAGCCTGGCCAAAAGGCTCAAACAGAGACCAGAGAGGCGAACGGCAGTGAGAGTCAAAGTAATGCACCGAATACTGAGCCTCAAGAGACACCCACTTCGTCCCTGACAGAAGCAGACATAGAAAGGGTAGCTGCGCTTGCAAAATTCATGATGTCGGCCGACTTCAAGCAAAACGACGGGATCTTGAAGTTAGGTCATCCAGGTATGGATAAGGTCCTAGACTGTAAGTCAAACGAGCTGAGCACAGTTGCACGGCTCAAAGAGCTAATAAGTGCTGTGGCCAGAGGCACTGGAGGATATAACGAAAAGGTCGTTGGTGTGACTTATCAAGAGATATCAGTGAAGGGCGCACACCAGCTTTCAAATACCTAAAGCTATTCAGATACAGCTGGGACTGATTTCTCTAGGTAGAAGTGCGAATTGAGATAGATGATTATAGCCGCATAGGTAGTAATAGAAAGACTTCCCTCGTTCCCTGAATTTATACTGTCTGTTAAAAGTGAAGAATCAGCTCCCTAGAGACTTGCTTCAGAAGAAGTCTCTCTTACATCCTGCTGCACAGTGAATTGTTTACTTCTTGGTTCTCTTGTCACTCAATAAGCATTCAAGTGTACCCGAAAAGCATCTTTCCTAGTTACTTCTATTCTTTTATGTAGCTGCTCTACTCAACCTTAACACTTCTCATGACTCTCTGAAGCCAATTGGCTTTTGCCATATTAGCCATGTGAATAAGTGGCATGCTAGGATCGTCCATCATATCGAATCCATGCCAAGCTCCAGGCCATATGTGAAGCTCGCATGTTGATCCGCCTCGCCACATCTTGATAGCATAAGCAATGGCGACATCGCGAAAGACTTCACATTCTCCAGCATCGATATATGCAGCGGGCAAATTCGAAAGATCAGTCTCTCTTGCAGGCGCTTGATAGGATGTAACATGCTCTGATCCTCGTGCATCACCCAGGATAAGATCCCAAATGGCACGAAGCCAAGCTGTACTGGCGGGGTTGCCGTATTCGAATTGCTGATCAGCCAGGCTCTCGCATCGGTCATCTAAGAGAGGCGAGTAGAGCATTTGAGCTTTGATAGGGATAGCCGGGCGCTTCCTATCACGAGCCATAAGGCACGTAGCAGCTGCAAGAGCACCTCCTCCAGACACTCCAAACACGACAATGGCAGCTGGGTCGACTCCAAGACTCGAAGCATTCTCAGAAACCCAAACAAGCCCCGCATAACAGTCATCGGCTGGGCCAGGGGCGCGCGTCTCGGGAGCAAGGCGGTGTTCTACGGACACAACAACGCAATCGATCCCTTTCAGAAGATCAATCACAGACGTGACGGCAGTGAATCTGTCACCACTGACCATCCCTCCACCGTGAATGTGATACAAGACTGGCCTTGGTGCCTTTGATGCGTCCTTGGGTGAAAACACTGATAAGATAATGGTATTGTTATCAGGTCCAGGAATTGAGTGCTCTGTATGGCTCAAGTGCGGATGGTCTCTGAGGACAGTCTCGGCATTGAAGATGAATGAGCCATGGGAGCATTCCTGTTCGCCACTGGCAACTCCGCGCATCAGGTTTAGGTCGAATTCTTCAGGAAATGAAGCAGAGTCCAACAGTGGTGCCAGGTCAGGGTCGTATGCTGGACGAGGTATCTTAATCCTCGAGTCAAGCTTTGCAGCTTGTGAATATGGAAAAGGGTATGTCATGTTGATGAAAAATGATGAAAACCCGTAGGAATTGACAGTGTTCAATTCTTGTCAGCCAAGTTGTAGCACCTTGAGATGAGCTATCTACTAAACGGAGCTGGCAGGATGTCAGAACATACGTGCAGAAAGAGGTACGTATATGCCCGCTTTGTTCTCATTCTCGAGCCCTCATCATCCGGAAGTCGCCTTTCATGAACCATGGTTGTCCCTCATTTCAATCCGAGCTTTTAGGTGGATTCTGGCCCTGAATGAGAAGATTTGAGTCGATTTCGCCTTGTGCATGAAGCTATCATCGATAAGGCAAGAGCCCATTATCTGTCCCGCCAAGTCAATGGACCCTTGAAAGAGGCTTGAAGGATCGTTCTAGATTCTTTGCGCGCATAAATAAATAACTTACTCAATACAG
Organism: Fusarium phyllophilum; assembly: GCA_013396025.1. NCBI lineage: Eukaryota > Fungi > Ascomycota > Sordariomycetes > Hypocreales > Nectriaceae > Fusarium > Fusarium phyllophilum. The sequence goes on along the minus strand of JAAOAQ010000126.1, from coordinate 56,806 downwards.
GGTATACGATCCTCTTCTCATATCTTTCTTGCTGAGCAAAGGAGCGGGAGTTTAGGTACCTCGATATCACCACATTCACATTGCATGAACTAAGGGGAAAGAGATTTAATTCGTACATCATGTGTTTCTCGCCGTTTGCCCTGCTACGATGCTGCGACAGTCCCGTCGATGACATATGCAAACATCCCCCAACATGGCGGAAGGGCAATTGAACAAGATACGCCGACTTGGTAAACATTTCCTCACTCCTTCATCTCAAAGCTACTGACGAAGAGCGTAGGCAAACTTGAGCAACTCTCGGCAGTCGCCCATCATATAGACTTCTTTACAAATACTGGTCTTTCTGCACACTACGCACCAGCACATGTCTTGCCTGACTTCGATCTGGAAGAGGCCGTCTACGGTGCCTTGTCACAAGTCCTCAACCAACATCCGGTTCTGTTCGCGATCCCAGTGATACCTGAGAAGGATGAACCGTATTGGGGACGACTAGGCTCAATCGATCTCGAGAAAGTTGTATCCTTTGTCGACCGAAGTCAGCCATGTTTGACTGGAGGTCAAACAGACGACGAGCTCGATTCACTGCTTGAGCGCCAACACAACACAAACTTCAAGGCTGGATATGGTACTCTACCTGTCTGGAGACTGGTGATACTCAAAGATTATGATTTGGAGCTGAGCAAAGGATTCACGGCCTCATTCATTGCTCATCATTCGATGACTGATGGAACTGGCCTTCAAATTTTCCATGATTCGTTCCAGAAAGCTCTTTGTGGCATTACATCCAGCTCCAATGAACAAACAGTTGATCGAGCCGTATTCTCAAATAATGGGCCAATTGCCCCATCACTAGAGGAGCTTCACCCTTTGCCGATCCCAACAAGCCCACCAGCATCTAATGCTACGCAGCTGAATGAGTGGAGGGGCGCTCCCATTGCATTACCGTGCAATACACGTTACAAATCATTATCGCTTCCATCAAATATCATGGAGCGTTTTGTGCAAGACTGCAAGAAGCACAGAGTGGCACCAACAGCGGCCCTTCCATCTCTTGTTGCAAGGTTGCTGTACGACAACCTGCCATCGACAGTAGAAGCTCTTACGTGCAACCTTCCAGTGAGCCTGCGATCAGACCTACCACCAAAGCTGGTCGAAGGCGTCATGGGTAATTTCATCGATGCCTTCAAAGTCCAGCTTGTTCGCTCCGATTTGGACCAGGTTTCAGGCGACTCTAGTATAGGCGCTACTGGAATCTGGAACCATGCTAAGAAGATCCAACAAGCTACCAGAAAGTATTTTGCAAATGCCTCACCTTCCGGAGAACTCTATGCAAATGTCGCTGCGCTCAAGCTCATTCCAGACATCGGCGCAGCCTTGGCTGGATCCATCGGCCATCCTCGCGGAGAATCTTTTGAGGTCTCAAACCTCGGGACCTTTCCAGAGGTTAAGAATGCTAAGGGAGCTGCCAAATCATCATGGCACCGAGGAAAAGTGTTGTTGAGCCGATGTGCATATGCTGGAGGAGCTCCGTTGGTGGTTTGCGTACTGAATAACGAGGAGTTTGTTGGGTTTGGCTTCACATGGCAGGATGGTTCTATGGAGGAGAGCATTGTCGAGGCTGTGATTGACGGCATCAAACATACTTCAACACTGAAACTTAGGCATCCGACAGTGATAGAGGGGAAAGAACGGTACCGGCGATCTCAACTGCCGTGATATCGTCATTTCAGGCATAATGCTTGTACGTGGTCAATTGAAGTTGACTCGTGGCTTTGGTGTCAGGCGTCTAAAGCGAATCGGATTTAGTGGCCATGGCGCTAACCCTCAGAGGCGCATCCCACTGTAACATGCGATCTTAATGCGCCGATGCAGGTGAGCTATCTCACTGACCTTTCAGCTACCCTACCTTACTTACTCGTAATTACCAATACATTCAAGGCTGTCAAATATCACAATCCTAGACTACATCTATTAATTATTGTCTATACATATGTATTAAGCTCGGTGATATGCAGAGGGATTATTATGTTGTGCCGATAGCCTGTCCTTATTGACTCTTCTATAAATCCAATCTCACTCACCTCGGTAGTCTCGGCTACAAGATAGCACCTCCTCATTCTTTTTATCCCACCGGCCATGGTGTAATATCATTGCAATTGCTTACAATATCAGTGTGCGTGTACCTCTATGTCTGAATCGGCTATGCAAACCTTATCAGGCCATGCTAAGCCAGGGTCTTTAAGGCGATGCTCGCTGAGAACCTGGCCCGTGTCCAATAGGAATCATACACTATTCGAGGCTCCGAAATAAGGTTTACGGACATGATTCCCTCTTGAGCGTCCTTTTGAATGCGTTCCTGAAACGGCCATTCAAGGGGTGAAACAAAACCTTCGATTTCGGTAATTGAGCGCGGGATTCGGCTGCACAAACAAGCAGGTTTTCCAATGCCAATGCTTGGAATCATTAGTGGCACGTTCTGTTCTGGGATAGATTGTAATGACACCTTCTGTATCAGTCCTGATCAGGTAATTGCTGAAACTCGGAGGGTATAAGATCGTCTTCGTCCCATCGGTTCTCTTACAGGTACAGTTTGATCAGCCAATTTGTCTCCTTAGGAAATACAAACATTCATTCATTTTAATCATGCCTAAATTCCAGGCACTCACCTTGGCAGCTCTGAGCTGTCTGCACGCGACAACTGCATCAGCTTACCCACGTCAAGATGCCAGTGTGCGCACAGAATACGATTATATCATTGTTGGTGCAGGTGCTTCAGGCCTCACTGTCGCAAACCGCCTATCGGAGGATCCGGGTACGTTCTGCCGTTGCATCGACCCTCCATGTTTGCTGACGCCCAACAGCTGTGACTGTCCTCGTGATTGAAGCTGGTGATTTGTAAGAGATCTGATGTTTTTGACCGGGAATAAAATACTTACAGATATACAGCGATAAGAATGAAGACATCGTGACAATCCCAGGCCTCGCTGGCGGTGCTGTTGGCACTAAGTACGACTGGAATCTTACTTATCCCGCCACCACTTCTCTCAATGGACGTAACGTCTCAATTCCTTTGGGCAAGGTCGTTGGAGGCTCAACCAAGCTCAATCGCATGGTCTATGATCGCGGCTCAAAGGCAGACTACGATCGCTGGGCTGAGTTGGGTAACAGTGATTGGCAGTGGGATACACTGCTTCCTTACTTCAAGAAGGTTGGTGATAGTTGGCAAAGTCACGAGATCAGGACTAACTTGAATCGCAGAACGAGAAATTCACTGGACCGACTGCCGATATCAAGAAGGAGTATGGCATCACCACGGACCCTTCTGCGCATGGCTCTTCGGGCTTCATTCACTCCAGCTACTCGCCTTTCTTCTGGCCCACCACAAGTAAGTGCATCTTTCCCATGTACAGTCCGTCAAGCGCACTGATACTAATAAACTTCAGAGAATCTCGTCAAGGCCACTGGGGAGCTCGACATCAACGTTGCCTTCGACCAAGCCAACGGTGGTGCAATTGGAGGATACTTCTGCCCTCACAACCTCAACCCCAAGACCGTTGTTCGCTCCTCTGCACAGGACTACTACAGCGCTGTCTCTCAGCGCAAGAACCTCCAGCTTCTTTCGGGTAATCAGGTCACTCGCATTCTTACTAGCAAGAACGGAAGTTCTGTGAAGGCTACTGGTGTCGAGGTAAGCGGTTGCTCTACAATACTAGCTGTTCGAAACTAACCATCTTTCTACAGTTCGCGAAGAACAAGGGCAGCGCCAAGAAGACTGTCAAGGCGAAGAAGGAGGTCATCCTTGCGGCTGGAGCTATTCACACTCCTCAGATCCTTCAGGTCTCTGGTATTGGTGACTCGGCTCTTCTCTCCAGCATCGATGTCCCTGTCGTTGTTGATCTCCCCGCTGTTGGCCAGAACTTCCACGATCATGTTTTACTCGCTGTTGTGGGCACAGGTAAGTCACGCGCTTTTGTTAACATGTCTTAAGCTAATTGTGTTTAGTCAATGCTCCTATTCAAACCGGCAACCTTACTGGCAACGCCACTTTCGCTGCTGAGGCGCGCGCCCAGTACGATCAGCAAAAGAAGGGACCTTATTCTTCACCCACCGGTGACTTCCTTCTCTTCATCCCTCTCTCCAACTACACAAGCTCTGCTTCGGACATTCACAAGCAGGCCGCTAGCCAGGACGGCTCCAAGTTCCTCCCTTCAGGTACACCCGCTGAGGTCGTCAAGGGCTATAAGAAGCAGCAAAAGGTCCTCAACGACAAGCTTCTTGATACCAAGTCAGCCATCCTGGAGGTCATCTGGGCCGATGGAACTTCAATCCTTGGTCTTCAGCACCCCTACTCTCGAGGTTCCGTCAAGGCCAAGTCTTCCAATATCTTCGACTCTCCCGATGCCAACCCAGAGTTCCTCAAGAACCCTCTAGATATCGCCATTCTCACCGAAGGTGTCAAGTTTGTTCGAAAACTGTCTGGCGCACCCTCAATCAAGTCCCTGAACCCCTTTGAGATCGTGCCAGGAGCCAATGTCACAAGTGACAGTGACATTGAACAGTTCATCCGCAACAGCGCATCAACCCTGTTTCATCCTGCAGGTTCTTGCAAGCTTGGTAGCCGGAGTGACGGTGGTGTCGTTGATGAGAAGCTCAGAGTCTACGGCATTAAGGGCCTTCGCATCGTCGATGCCAGTGTCATTCCTTTGCTTCCTGCCACGCATACAATGACGACTGTTTATGCTGTCGCTGAGAAGGTAAGTTATCCATCAAGTTATTTCCAGCATGTCTTTAACACAAATAGGCTGCCGACTTGATCAAGCGTGGTTAAGTGGTGTTGGTATTCAGAAAGCCCAAGTGGCCAGGAAATGAGAGTATGACGCGTGTTTTTTAGCTTGTAGATATTGATTTACCACTGGCGCATAGAGGCTCAGCAGCTTCATATGGAGGTCTCTGCTCGGAAGATTGTCATTGTGACTGAAAATGAAACACTGCCCTCCTGCTTGCAGTCGTTTCTCTATCTTTCTATTCGCTGGAGCACCAGCGTGCTGACTTTGCGCAGATGCACTTTGCAGATCAAATGTACTCTTGGCCGCTATAAGACATGCATTCGCTTTAGATCTTGCTTGTAGGACTTTGCAACGCGTGGTCAGTTACGTATTTTGATGGCAAACGAGTTTCACAGCATATTCCAAGAGGCGGTGTTTGAACAAAACGTCATGTCAATGCGACCCCTCAATGGCGATGCTATCTTATTCGCTCCTGATATCGTTTGCTCGATTTGGCGTCTTAGCGTGTGACCATGGTTAGCCACGTCAACGCCGGCATCAACGGATAAGCTCATTTAAGTCAGTTCAGCCAGCCACGTGAGAGTCTCGATGATGCTGACAATGTTCATCTGAGGGGTAATTTCATGAATCACAAGCATCGTGACCTCAATTTCGTTCGAGTCTCCATTCAATCAATAGCTAAGGTAGTCAACATGGACGTCTTTGCGACTCTACCACCGGAGCTTATCGCGCCGATACTCAGCAATTTACCGGACGTCAGAAGCTTATACAGCGTCACTAAGGCGTCGCCGCATATCTTTCACTTCCTCAACGGGACGTTGGGAGCCGAGGTTCTTGATAGCGTCCTCGACGCATCAGCTCATAATCTTGCGACAACACCATGGATCCCGCACCTTCTGCGCCTGGTGGCCCTCATCAGGCATTCATCCGCGACAAGCCCACCAGCAAGAAACCTCACCACTTTCATCACAAAGTTCATCATGCCGACCTCGTTTCAGAATGCCCAAGGAGACCGCGTCCCAGATATTCAATCGAGTCCGCCATCTTGTATCCCACGCATTTTTCTTGCCCATGTAATGCGAGGTGACAGTTCCATCACACCGAGAGAAATGCTGTTCCTCTTCCGGAAGATCAAGTTGCTTGCAGGAGAGGCCTTTGACTTCTTTCATGAAAGAATCAAAGCGATCAAGCCGCAGCACCTGACTGACAAGTGCTACCATCTTGGCACACTTCCTTGGAATCAACGGCCTGATGGCCAACTATGGGGACAGCCATACAAACTCAACACGGGCGGTGAGGCATCCTGGTATGAAATGCAGAGGATTACCCTTGGCTTTTGGTGTCTCCAGTTGTGCTATGAGCTCAGTAATGCTGCTTCTGAAAAGCGACTCAACTGGTCAGCCTCTGATATCGAGGCCATCCGTGATATGGGTTCCGGCGAGACATGCCTGTCGGGACTTAGGAAGTCAAGTCTATGGATCGCTCGAGAACCATTATGGGCTGCGTTGCTTTACGTCCGACATTTGGAAGGTTGCTCGGATGAAAGTTCTTGTGTTGGTGATACTGATGTTGTGAATAAGGGTTTGAGTGTTTTCTTCAACACAGGCTTCAAACCAGTGGAGGGAAACCACCTGCAACTCCCCCACCCAAAGAAGAAAAGGGCAAGTTTTGCATGGCCCGCCGTTATTCTGAAGCCACCCCCGTTTCCTTGCGTTGATCCAAATGATGCGTTTACTTATCACTGCCACAAAGTTCTAGTTGGATGTAAGGGTTTGAGATGGGCTGGGCCACTTTTATGCCCCAGAGGTACTCCCAGATTGAGTGAAGGCTTGCTATTCCGGCCATTCAGAAGTTTGGGCTTTGGTATCTGGGATGATGAACGATTAGTGACGATGGAAATGCTTGATGACCCCCAGAACAAGAGACCGAGGAGATTTCATGTCTGGTGTCAGGACCAAGTCTTCACTTGGACAAGTCTTTTGAGTAGCGAGGAGAAAGAGGAGTTGAGGGTATACCAAGAGGCTTTGCAGTTGAGGGAGGAACAGGAATTCGGTGAGTTGATTGTTGGTGCGAACTAAGATGATATTTCTCTTTGGACAGGACTATCGGACCCAACCCATGGCGCGTTACTTGAGCGCATTTAGCATTTATTCTTGTATGATAATAGTAATGAAATTGAACAGTCTTCTTTGATTTAGAGCAAAATTTCGAAACCCAAAAAGAAGAAGCTCGGGTGCAGGGAGTCGAACCCTAATCTCCCTCAAGCGAGGAGGTTCAGTTGTTTCTTGGACATGAAGAATGAGAACGGAAGCCAAGGTATCCAAGCCCGTTCGAAGCAATGCAAAGCCAACGTAGTCGGATAACTCTCAAGATTTACATCATACCACGTGATGATTGAATGTTTGGCAAGAACGTTATTGTAGTTTGAGTTGGTGCCAAAAAAAAAACTGAAAAAGGCTGCCCCACTATCACGACAGTGTCTTAGCGTGTCCCATCCAGAAGGATTAGAGTCAAAAGGCAGAACGACCGGGTTATTTTAGGCATGGATCATTGAAATTCCGGCAGCACTCATCACCGACTAACTCCCATCAAACTTCAACCTATCGAGGGTAAATCCAAAGCTTGTACAACCGCCATCCCTAAGAACAACATACATAGAAGCAAAGACAGTCCTGTATCTCATTCGCTACATGACCCTCTTGTCACGACATAATCTTGAATCTTGAAACACCCTGTCCTACAATGACCGTCTTTAACATCAACGAAGAGGACAACCTCAACCGCATGCGCCGCGGCGATCTGTACTACGCCTTTACACCCGACTTGGTAGCTGCCCGTAGGCGATGCAGGCAAGCCGTCACTCGACTCAACGCAGCCGAGGACCCAACACGCCGCGAGATGGCTGAATTCTGGAGACAGTAAGCTCGATCCTCGTAAAACACTCACACATCTTTACTCATGTAAGCTCAGGATAACAAACGACGACCGCCCTTTACCTCCACCTGCAGCAACAGAAGATGAGGAGGACAACGTGTTGCACGAATATCCCTGGATCGAAGCACCCATCAGGATCGACTACGGCACGAATATCAAAGTAGGAAGCAATGTTTTTATCAACTTCAACTGCACAATACTTGATACATGCCAAGTTACCATCGGTTCAAGGACGTTGATCGGACCAAACGTTTCTTTCTTCTCCGGTACGCATCCTCTGGATCCTGAGCTGCGTAATGGCACAAATGGACCAGAGTTGGGCGGTACAATCACTGTTGGTGAAGATTGTTGGATTGCGGGCAACGTGACCATTCTTCCGGGTATCACAATCGGTGCTGGTTCCACGGTTGGTGCAGGAAGTGTTGTCACCAAGGTTTGTTGCACTTCGTTCCTTGTGTTACGGTATCTGACGTTTCCCCAGGACGTACCGCCTTACCATGTGGTTGCTGGAAACCCTGCCAAGATCCTTCGTAAGCTTGAACGGAACCCGAACGGAAAGCAAGAAGCATAGGTAGATCAAGGTCTTGGATGGCGTAGAGTGCGAATATCAACGTGTCATTTCTCTCCAAGTCCTAAGCTTCTCCCGGCTCTCCGGAGCATTGAATCACGACTCAAACAGTGACAGTATTCAAGCTTGAGTGTCGTCCAAGTAAAGTTCGAAGTCTATACGTATTATAGTATGTTGTAGCTCCGGCACTATGTCTCTTATGGATCCAACGGAACTCACCTTTGCGGCTCGACCGCGAACGACGCAGCATGATTCGCCACTACGTCAAAGTCAAAGACTACAAACACGCACGCGACGATGAAAGATTATTTAATGGTGTGATCCGAGTGTATTGCTATGAATTGTTTTCTTCGCGAAACCCATGTACGCTGCAGCGCTTTGCAGCAGTCGTCAGACTTGTGCGTTCTCCCGTGTCCATCGTACCAACCGAGAGGGAATCATAAAACTCAGCCGTCCTCAATCAAGAAAATGCAGGGACTTAATCTCTCCATCCACCGCCGCCGCTGCCACGGCCGTAGCCGCCACCACCTCCGTAGCCGCCGCCGCCGCCACCGTAGCCTCCACGGCCACCACCGCGACCACCACCCTGGTTGGCCTCGCTGACGCGGATCTGGCGACCCTCGAACCTAGAATCGATGCGTTAGAATCATTTCCGTGCTGTATGCGGTGTTGCGGCGCGTGACTCACTCCTGCTCATTCAGAGCGTTGATGGCAGCGGAAGCGTCCTCCTGGTTGGCGAAGGTGACGAATCCGAATCCCCTTGATCGGCCAGTCTCGCGGTCGGTCATGACGATCTAAAATTATTGTATCAGCGTCTCGAAAGTCGAAGCGTGCGTGCGAAGGAGTGCTTACGGCGTCAGTGACCTCACCAAATTCGCTGAACTTGGCGCGGAGAGAGTCGCTGGTTGTGGCCCAGGCGAGGCCGCTGGAGACGTCAAATTAGCTGAAATCCATCGTAATCAATACTTGCGACTTACCCGACAAAGAGTTTGGACATGGTGAGGGACTAGTGATTTCGACGCGAAAATAGTGACGATTTGAAGAAATATGCAATTGTCAGACGGCGCGGTGCGTTATATAGCCCTTCAAGCCACAAGTTTCCCCTCTTTCTTTTCCAGCCCACGTGACTGGGGTAGACTCATGCAGCAGGCGCCGCTTGCACTCGCGCTCCAAAAACAGCTTGCCTAGGTATTATCATGACGTAGTGTCTCAGCCTCCCCATCATCGATTAGGCTTAGCTTATTATTTGTTCTCCCTGATCAATTGTTTTCTTTTGTGCACGATGATTGTTTACTTTTTGCTACGTAGAAGTGAATCTTTACGCCTTGCTTAAGCTTTATGTGACCTGCTCAAACCGCGACGCTTTTAACGTTGCTGTTAGAATGCTAACAGATCTTAACTCTCAGATCAAAGCAACAGAGATTTCAGTGGGGACCTCTCTCCCTTGAATGACCCAAGATCGACGGAGCTCAGCCAACAGCCAATCAGAATCTGCCACTGGGAAAAAGGGTCCTGGAGCCCTCACCGATGTGGCTAGTGATGGAGGGGCTTTGGAGGGGCTTGGAGGGGCAAAAAGGGTCCAGCGCTAATCTGCAAACACCTCGCCACTATCTATCAGGTGCAAAAAAAGCCCTGACTTGGGCTAGTGAGCGTGTACTCGCGATACGCACGCTCGGTACCCTAGACCATGATATTCGCAGAGCTGGCGCAGCGCCTGATGATGTGAGAATTGCCTGAAGATTGCGCAATATTTGAGTATCTTAGTAAATTATCTCCAGCCAGTTGAAACACTAATTTAACTTAAGCAATGCGGTAGAGACTGTATTTCAGAACTGTTCCAACTTAAAAATAGACAACGGCTTCGTTGACCTCTGCTGTCCACGTCGAACTCATCGAACATGTACGTACGCGCACATCACAAAATCCCAATGATATTAGCATCGTTAAAATCAACATCACGATCAGGCCAAGCACCAACCTTGCTCAAAAAGTCAACAAAACCACCTTCACCGCCCCAATAATGCTTCATGAAATTCGTCATCATATCCGTACCATTGAGAAGCGCACCGCTTGTCCACAGTTTCCCGTCTCTGACCCAGCGCCTGGTAACCCAGTTGACCTCTGGGGCTTGTTTGCGGACAGTTTCGAGCAAGATAATCGGGCCCGTTGCCGTTTTGCCGTTCAAAATACCGGCCTGCAGAGGAACGAGGACACCACCACAGATGGAAAGGAAAGCAGAGCATTCGTCGTAGGCCTTGCGAACAAAGGCAAGCTCGGCTTGACTGGGGGTGTGGTGAGCAGAGTTTGCGCCCATGAGAACGATGTCCAGCGGAGGGCAAGTATCAAAAGAGTCCTTTCCGAATCAGTACAACGGCAAGATGTTGAAATTCCAAGTGAAGTTTGAACATACCGTAGCCACAAGCCTGATACCGCTTGTCAAGGTACAAGGAGAATCAGTCCCCTTCTCATGAACCCAATGAAATTCCATGTCCATTGTCTCCGATTCGAGTTTGGCAGGCGCAACGCTTTCAAAGCTGCTCTTCCATGCTTTCTTGGAGAGCCCGTACAAGAAATCAATGGGAGCGACGTCGAGAATTTCGGTCTCGCTGGAAATACGTGAGCAGGGCTCGCCAAGGGAGTTGATTCTGCTCACTCACCTGTTCATCAGAATGGCACCGATGTGGATGGTCCTGTTGGGCTTTGCGAGGTCGAAGGAGGCAGACATATTGGTTGTTTTCGAGATGTAGGTTATGATGAATGGATGAGTGATTGTTGTTGTAACTCATCCTGATTCATAGTGAGCTCACTTTTGTAGGCACTTGTTCAGCTCAGCTCCCGAACTACGTCGGTGATGCTGAGATTTATGACCCAGGACACGGACCAAAGCCGGCTGCAAGGCACTGAAGTGAAGAGCTTCTCAACTGACATCCGAGATACATGGTACGAACAATTGTGTGTTCTCGCGAAGAGGACGTTTCACTATTACTTCCTTCGCCTTGTTATTGGTCGAGAACACCGTTGTCGTTTCGATAAACCTGGTCTAGCCACTTGATATATCCTAACCTCCGAGTGCATTCGGCTCTTATGATCCGCCACACGGCTGATAGCACGTTGCCAAAGTCAATTCAATGGCGACTCCATGAGTCTTGATTCGTCAGAAAAGTTGTTCAATTGTTGAAGGGGATACTTCAACGACAATAGGTGACAAGACATCTTAGTATCTCGGAAGATTTTCCGACAGTGAAAATGTGGAGCCCGATGACGTGGAGGGTGACGCATCTTGAGGGCGCTAGTGGATCTTGTGAGATTCTGTCGATGACTCGGAAATATTTCCGAGTTATATCAAGCAATTGAGCAGTATTTCCGAAGAATCAAGCTCTTTTCTCCTCTAATTCCCCCTTCTGGTTTGGCCCGTTGAATGAATAGCCGATAATAAGTATCAAGCCAAACCCAAACTTCCCGCGTGCGACTCGAGACAGCCCAATTGAGGCCTGCTTAACAAAGGCCATGATGGGATTCGGCACATGGCTCCCCCGGCTTATTCGGTAATTAAGACTTGGGGTCTCTTTGCAGATCCCGAGCAGTGTAGCTGAGGGGAAACATGTCACGTTGCTTGTCTTGCGTATAAAAAGCCTACAGAGGGGACTGCACGTTGCCATGTCATTGCAACACAGAGAGTCAACTTTCCCCCGCTTGGACTTGATCTTCACGAGCAACCATGTCTGATCAAGTTATCTACCTCGCTATCATCATCGGCCTGTACGTGCTGTACAAGTTGGCCAATTCGACAGACCAGCCAAAGATCAAAGGTATCCCCGAGATTCCTGGTGTACCACTTTTCGGAAACTTGATTCAGTTGGGGACGGACCATGCCAGAGTCGCGCAGAAATGGGCCAAGAAGTACGGACCTGTCTTTCAGACACGCCTGGGAACCAAGGTGAGAACTCATGCCGCTTTTCGTATTCAAAGTCTGTTTTGAATATTCAATTCTGACTATTATAGCGAGTCATCTATGTCAACTCTTATGAGGCCGTGAAGCATTTCTGGATCACCCACCAGTCTGCACTCATCTCCCGCCCCATGTTTCACACATTCCACTCAGTTGTTTCTTCATCTCAAGGCTTCACCATCGGCACTTCGCCATGGGACGAGTCCTGCAAGAACCGCCGCAAAGCTGCCGCCACTGCCCTCAACCGCCCTGCTGTTCAATCTTACATGCCAATTCTGGACCTCGAATCTCTCGTCAGCATCGAGGAACTTCTTGACGATTGCAAGGACGGAAGCAAGGACCTTGACCCATCACCCTACTTTGCTCGATTTGCGCTCAACACTTCTCTGACTTTGAACTACGGCTTCCGCATTGATGGCGACGTCAACTCTGAGCTTCTCCACGAGATCACCTATGTTGAGCGAGAGATTTCCAACTTCAGATCGACTAGCAACAATTGGCAGGATTATGTTCCGCTACTTCGACTTTGGGGAGCGCAAAACTCATCGGCTGAGGAATTCAGAGTCCGACGTGATAAGTATCTATCTGATCTTCTGGCCAATCTCAAGAGCAGAATCGACAACGGTACAGACAAGCCGTGCATCACTGGAAACATTCTGAAGGACCCTACCGCCAAGTTGAACGACGGTGAGTAAGACCCGCCTTGAAAAACAATTTCGCTAACGAATCAACAGCCGAGATCAAGTCTATTTGCCTCACTATGGTTTCTGCTGGACTGGACACAGTTCCAGGTAACGTGATCATGGGCATCGCATACCTCGCAACCGAGCACGGTCAGAAGATTCAAGCCAAGGCCCTCAAGGAGATCTACAAAGTGTACCCCAATGGTGAAGCCTGGGAGCGATGCCTTGTGGAAGAGAAGGTTCCCTACGTCACAGCCCTCGTCAAGGAGATTCTTCGATTCTGGACAGTTATTCCTATCTGCCTGCCTCGGGAAAGCATCAAGGATATTCCCTACCAGGGTGCCGTGATCCCTGCAGGAACCAAGTTTTTCATGGTGAGACAGCCCTGTGCATATGGCGATAGAACATGCAGCTGATCGGAGATTTAGAACGCCTACGCCGCAGACTACGACGAATCACGATTCGTGAATCCTTATGAGTTCAACCCTGAGCGATACATCGACGACAAGGAGGTTGGAACACCTCACTACGCCTATGGTGCGGGATCACGAATGTGCGCGGGCTCTCATCTTGCAAACCGCGAGCTCTACACAGCTTTCATCCGCCTAATCACCGCTTTCGAGATTCTCCCTCCAAAGGACAAGAAGGACTTCCCTGTCATGGATTGCATCGAGTGCAACGCCAACCCAACTTCGCTGACGACGGACCCTAAGCCTTTCAAGGTCGGTTTCAAGCCGCGAGATGAGGCCAAGGCCAGGGAATGGATTGCTGCTGGTGAAGAGCGAACCCAAGACATAAGGTGATGAATGGTCTGGATAAGAGTTTAAGAGAACGGGAAGTGGGCAGTGGAAGAATTGTAAGGTTTGACAGGTGGAGATTTAAACCCTTGCATAGTGTTATCTGTTGTTGTCTAAATGAGGCAGAGTCGTTTCGCTACCCGTTTCGTTACGAGTCATCTACACTCTACCCATGCAGATTAAGTTCAGCTACACCAATTGACGCGTTGATTCTAGCTAAATTAAACAAAATTTAAGGCTAAAATCTACTGAAATGAAACGGTTTCTCACAAGCTTGGACGATAAAGGCTGTTTCAAATATATAGACTCGGGCCCACCGTGGCTCTGTTTACCTTGTTAGGGGATCTGATCCACAGCCAATAAGAGAAAGGATAAAAAGCATTACAACTCGTCGTCTTGGGATATCTCAAACACTTCAGCATAACCTCACCTGATGCTGGCTTCGCCGGACTCCACACTCGGCGAAGGCAATACTTACCCTCATCCACAATGAAAGCGAATATTGCCCGTGCAACAATTAAGCCACCAATGTTGTCTCTCTTGTTTGCAAAACCTGTCCCGAGCACTCGGAAGCGAATTTCCGTACCCGGCGCCGGCACTTGATGGGATCTTTATATATAATGAACTGAGATCTCACCTTGGATATGGCCTTGATCATTCCATCTTGTCTGGTCTATCTTTCTTTTTCGTGTTTTCTTCGTTCTTTACAGGCACTGGCTGCCAACATTGTTCATTCGTTTCTTTGTTTGTAGCTTTTACTTTACTATTCGTACATTCCTTCTCGACGATCCTTCGATATATATAGTCTTCACTATTGAAACACCGCCAACATGCGTTTGTCAACACTCCTTTCATCAGCGGCGCTGATGTGCCAGGCCGTCTCGGCCGAATCCGTCGAGTACAAGGATGCCGATACGGGAATTACCTTCCAGCAATACACCGACAAGAGCAGCAAGTTCTCTTTCGGTATTGCTCTGCCCAAGAACCCTAGCCATGACTTTATCGGTCAGATAACCGTTCCCATCTCCGAAGGTTATGGATCCGTTGGTATGGGATCTACCATGACCAAGAAGCTACTGGTTGTTGCTTGGCCCAACAATGGCAAGGTCATCACCTCAGTTCGTCAGGCTGATGGATACACCAACCCTGCTGTTCTCGACGACGACACTGTCTCTATCAAGCCTATCGAGAAGGGTACCAAGGTCGGCACTGACTCTTTTACCTTCACCTTCCTTTGCGAGGGCTGCATCAAGACCGATGGTACCACCTTCAAGGCTGCTGATACCAATGCTGTTCTCAGCTTCGCCATGAGCACCACTGCCCTCGATGACCCTACCGACGCTGCTGGTGCTCTCAACTACCACGGTGCTGGGTTCGGTGGTTACTCTCTTGACACTGCCGCTGCCCAGTCTGCCGACTTTGAGACCTGGGCCAAGCTTGCTTCCGATGCCACTACTCCCGTTACCAGCCCCGGTGGCAGCACTGGCTCCAACCCTGGCAACTTCACCACCATCGTCTCCAACGCTACCTACGACTACATCGTTGTTGGTGGCGGTACTGCCGGTCTCATTGTCGCTGAGCGTCTCGTCGAGTCCAAGAAGTCTGTTCTTCTTCTTGAGCAGGGCAAGGCCTCTTTCTACGAGTCTGGTGGCCGCTCTACCATGGACTGGAACGATACCGTCACTCAGTACGATGTTCCTTCTATGGCCTACTACCTCACTACCGCCAAGGACACCTCTGCCTACTGCACTGACACCGCCAGCATGGCTGGTTGCATCCTCGGTGGCTCAAGCGTCATCAACGCCATGATGTTTGTCCGCCCTCAGCCTGCTGACTTTGACGACAAGTGGCCTACTGGCTGGAAGTGGCAGGATGTTGAGAGCTCCGCCAACAAGCTTTACGAGCGCACTCCCGGTACCACCAGCCCTACCAAGGATGGCAAGCGAGTTGACCAGAACGCTTGGAACGTCCTCTCCAAGTTTTTCTCTGCCAACGGGTTCACCGAGGTTGATGCCATCGAGGAGCCTGGCAAGAAGAAGTCTGTCTTCACTCACCCTCCTCTGATGGTCAACGATGGTCTGCGCGCCGGTCCCGTCCGTGACTACCTCCCTCTTGCTCAGGCCAACAACAACTTCAAGCTCCAGCTCAACACCAAGGTCCTCCGTGTCATCCGCGAGGGTAAGGCTGTCACCGGTATTGAGGTCCAGTCCGGTCCTTCTACCCGCCAAATCATCAACCTTAAGACCAACGGTGCGGTTGTCCTTGCCGCCGGTTCTCTCGCCACTCCCCGCCTTCTCGTCAACTCTGGTATTGGTCCTTCTGAGCAGATTGAGGCCGTTGCTAGCGGAAGCCAGCGCCTCACGATGCCCGCCAAGGATCAGTGGCTCGACCTCCCCGTCGGAGAGAACCTCAAGGACCACCCTATCTTCACCGTCAAGATGAAGACCAAGCAGCCCATGTCAGCTCTCACCGAGACCGACTTCACCGAGCCTAGCCAGACCAACATTGATCTTTTCGCCCAGGGCGACGGTCTTCTTGCTCAGTCCGGCCAGCGCTTCATCTTCTGGGACAGTGTCAAGGGCTCCGATGGTATTGAGCGATACGTCCAGGGTACTTGCGCCGCCGCCGGTGACGATACTGTCAAGGTCAAGGTCTACCTCACCCACGGTGCTACCTCCAGCGGTTCTCTTACCGTCACCAGCTCTGGTGCTACCAAGCTTGTCGGCGAGCCTTATCTCAAGACTGCAGGCGACAAGGAGGCTGTCAAGAGCTTCATGAACAAGCTCATCAGCTTTGCCTCCAAGCCCAACAGCACCCTCAGCATCGCCAGCAACGCTACCGCCGAGAGCCTTATGGCCGAGTACGTCAGCGGTTCTCACTTCGTCGGCTCTGCCATCATGGGCACTGAGAATGATGGTACCAGCGTTGTCGATACTGACACCAAGGTTTGGGGTACTGAGAACCTGTTCGTTGTTGACGGTTCCATTCACCCTGACCTTCCTACTGGTAACACCCAGGCCATCATCATGGTCGCTGCTGAGCACGCCGCTTCCAAGATCCTGGGTGGCGGAAATGGTGCTGCCAGCCCTGTTGTTCCCAGCAACGGCACTGTCCCCGTTCCTACTACTCCCATCAGTACTCCCGTCGCTACCAAGAGGCCTTCTAAGTGCAAGAGGTCTATGCGACAGCGCCGCCACCACCGTCGCCTTTAGAGGATGACATTGTAATCTGAAGTGGAAATGCCACGAAGGCGGAATTGATCGAGATCTCATTACTATGTACAAACTTTAAAACATTGTCTCAGGACAGCTTCTCAGATAGACCATTTTGATGACTCTGAATTGAGTCTGTTTCTTATGAACAAAGATGATTGACAAAACAAATTTGTTTTGGCCTTCCTTGTGACCATTGGTAACGCACAATAACTGTCCTCAGCTATTCACGGTGCGGTATAAGTTAATGATCCTGATGGCGTAACAAAAACGATGAACGACCCGACGGTTGCGCGTAACCTACAGGGCGTTCAGTGGTCCAAGGTCACAAAGAGCCCTGTAACTGTCGCTGCGTTCTCCTCGGCTCAGCCCGGTTAACCGCCTAACGTTAGGCGACAAAGTTTGCTCATGCCGCCAGCATCGCAACCTGAATCAATCGCCTCATCTGACTGGCAAAAAGATCGCTATTCACTGCATACAGCAAAAGAAACTGATGAGACTGGGACTCGAACCCAGGAGGATTGCTCCACCAGGAAATTGGTGTTAAGGTTAACCTTAACCTGGCGCCATAACCAACTCGGCCATCTCACCAAGGGTTTTTAGTTGGGGAATGGTTGGTCAATCATCAACATGACTCTCAGAAGATCCATTACTTTACGATCAACCCGTATTTGTTCAACAACTGTGTGTTGCATGCGTAGCGAATCACTTGTTTTATACACCATTCATTGATTTGAGAGACGAGCTAGCCTACTGTAGTTGTTTGCAAGCCTATAGGCAAACACTGTGCGTTCTGGCAACCATCACAGAATGCCTAAGCATGATCGCTGGACATACCACCAAGAGCCGAGTCACCGCTCTCGAAAGCGCGAGACAGCAAATTATTGAGCCGAAATCTGAGTTACAGCGTCTCAGTTAGTCGCGTTGACTCGAATCAATTAATTCTTACGTGTCGGCCTGGCCATGTCGTTGCATCAGTACGCCATTTTCCCTTCGCTTCACACGACCTCATGTATTCGATCGGTGTATTACCTTCTAAAGTACACGGTATCTTAATAGTCCACGGGTTTCATTCTCGGAAAGAAGCGAATGTCCTATGCTCGTTGGACTACTCCGTAGTAGCACTCCAATCGGCTTTGCATCGATACGACTCGCCTCCCCTGCAGCTGATGGGTGCTGTCTGCATACCTTGATACCACGTCAGGTTCTTCATGAGAAACTCTGGCAATGGGACTACAGAAGGGTTGCCTGATCTTCCTGGGTTCCGACGTGGTGACTCTGGACTTGCAGGTGCACCTACAATTCGTCGGCATGCACTATACGGCATCTTCAGGCTCGGTGGGGGGCTTTCGTCTCTGATACCATTCAACAAAGTCCATGGGATCTCCATTTCGAATGATACCTCTGAGAATGGGAATGAAACTGCTCGGGCGACGCAGCGTAGTCAGGGTATCGAGCAGCTTCGATGGATGATCACACTGTTACCGTCTATACATATCTGTGGGACCATCACACCTCCAAGAAGATCATTCCCCATACCAGGACCCTCAATCTTGCATATGAGTGCATGCAGTTCCATCAAAGGTGCCGAGGAGCATTGGTGGCGGGTAGCACCAGTCCTGGGATGATCCTACGGGCCCGTTTCATAGGGCTGCAGTAAGCCCTGCCGGCCAAGAGGTTACAATATTCGCCGATCTTCATATTGGGTCTGCTCCAGTTGATTGTGACAATAACAGTTTGCTGGTGCTTTTGGCTTGTAAGTTCCTTCCCCAGCCCGAGCAAAGGAACAGCTTGATGCAGCAGAGAGAACTTCGGAAGCAGACCTACCACACACAGAATATTGTAGTTTTACAGGTATTGATTCTTCATACAATACTTCAATTTATCCTCAATCTATTGGTGAGCTTGTTAGACTACGAACTGCAGAACTAAGCATGCATCGTATCGCATCTCGAAGCATTGTTCTTCTCAATAGGCCAGGAACAAGCTGGCGACTCATGCCTACGCCATGGCCCTCTTATTCTGCTATGCCAAGGACAGATGGACCGATTCTTGTCAATCCTTGATGTGCGACTTGACAGTTTTCACAAAGGTATTTAAGACGTGAGACTGAAGCGGTACGCGAGGGCATCGCCGTGCGTGGCCTGAAGGACATTAGTCACCAGGATGATGTTGCATTGCCAAACTTCCAACTTGGCATCTATATGTAAAACTGAATAGACTGCTATCTCTGGTGCCCTTCATTGTCTCTAGAAGTTCACTGGTCACTAAGAAGCAGCGTGCTTCCGCCAGCGAGCTGGCGCGCGTCACTTGTCAGCTTGGCAGATGATTGACAACATCGGGGCCATCACTCTACCATGCGCATCACGCTATGGCAACATCAGCGGTAGAAGAACTGTCGTAAAGATGCCGATACCGTTGCATTGCTTCGTGTCAAATGGTAAATTGTCAGTGGGTTCTGCCGAACATAACCGCCCCAAGCCCTGATCCGATACCGCTTGTCGCACTGACGCCATAAAGGACCCATAAGTAAATGCGCGGTTTTTATCAGATCTTTTTCTCTGTTTATCAGATCTTGAGTCCAGCCCAGTCACTGACTCGTCTTACCTTAGTCTGCTGTCGCTGCATGTCATGCTGCGTTGTCTCACTCGCGCCCGCCCACTATTGTCGCTATCAACACCAAGAAGTCTTATTCACATTCGCAACAAAACAATGACTACCGATCATAGCCATGGACATGCTCGTGTCCCTAATACTCTTGAGTGGCTTGCCAAGACCAAGAGGGGAGATTACCTTGTGCAAGTAGCATGGCCTTTGTGCTGGGGTGAAGATCGCGTGGCCTCTGAGAATGAAGTAGTCAATCTGGTGTGAGTAGTGCTTCACCTTACCTCAAAAAGACCGTATCTAATCAAGACACAGCTACCTTGTTGATGGCAATGCCTATTTCTTCACAGCTGTCGATGTTTCCCGTCGATTGGAATACTTGAACAGCACAAGAACTGTCGTGGTGGGCATTGGATATCCGCCCAGTAAATATATCTACGACTTCCGTCGTGGGCCGGATCTTACACCACCAGCCGATGAGTACGACATGCCGCTCGACAGATACGGCAAGCCTCGTACAGACATCTCATTTGGTGAAGCCAATGAATTTCTCGATTGGATTAAAGCCGATGTGATGCCTTACGTTGAAGACAAGCTCTTCCCCCAGGCCAATCTTCACACCGGTCGCAAGGCTCTCTTTGGCCATTCATATGGTGGCATCTTCACCCTCAACACAATGTTCACTCAACCAGAACTCTTCAACACTTATATCGCTGCCAGTCCTGTCATTTGGTGGAACAAGGACTTTTTAATCCGCGAACGTGAGGCTGCTTTTCTTGCACGCGACAAGCCCGTCGACCCTCCATTTTCGCTGGCTCTTACATGGGGCACTGGCAAGTCAGAGTTGGTGAGGGATCCTGACGATGACGACGAAAAGTGGTACAAGAGACAGAACTGTGCGGAGGACGATAAGATGAAACCAAGCGCAACGGCGTTGGTGTCGCGACTGAAGGATTGCCCGAGTGTCAAGAAGATTTGGACGCGTGAGTTTGAGGGCGAGGATCACGGAAGTGTTGCGGTGACGGGTCTTCAGCAGGGACTCATGCAGTTCATCCTCGGCAAGATTTAAATATAATTGAAGATATACTTGATAGACTTGAATTGAAGTTGGCGCATGCAAGTGCGCAAATCGTGCAAACTCTTCACAACTAATGCTGTTGATCGGGTGTTTGCACAGTGTTGGTCTACTGAACACCTCAATCGGGACCCGTCTGTTAGAAATCACCGCCAGCAGTTCGTCAACAATACGTTGACCTTCAAAGGATGGCTCAGCTTACTTCATGTCATGGACAGGACACCATCCAGGCGGCTGCTCGGCGACAAGTCACAGATCGATACAAGATCGCAACCAATTTTCACGTGTTACTGGAACTCCAAAGATAAATAACGAGGCAAACACTGCCATTCTGTTGGGGCCATAATGCCATCATCATTTATTACGATTGTCTGTCAGTTACTAGGTATATAACATCATAAAACATCATATAACATTACTCTTCCACCATAATTTTGTTTGAGATCAATCTGACATATCATCCAAGATACTCCAGTCTCTTAGAAGACAGTACCCTTGGTCTGCTTGATCTTCCTGAGATCGTAGTTCTTAATCAAGAACAGCGAGATAAGAGCGACAGCCATGATGCCAGTTCCGGCAGCAAGCATGCGAGCCTGGCCATAACCGTAAGCCTTCTGGATCGCAAGGCGCTCGGGGCTGCCCATCTCATAGAGGAGCTGAGAGTCGAGGGACTCGTAAATAGTGTCGAGATCAGCCTGAGCAGACTCAGGAAGATACTCGGCGAGCTTCTTATAGAAGGTGTTGGTCCAGATAGTCGCAGAGATGGTGCTACCGACAGCAGCTCCGATGTTGCCAGTGACGCTAAGAGTAGCCAGAGCGGTAGCGACATACTGATGCTCTACGGCAGCGAGTACACCGACTTGCATGCAAAGAATAAAGGTAGCGCCAGCGATTGAGATGAAGACTTCACACATAATAAGGTAGCCAATGGATTGACCAGGACGACGGAAGTAGATCATAAGACCTTGGGAAAACATGTACAGAGGAATACCGACACACAGAATCCACTTGAAGCGTCCGGTCTTATGCATGGCATAGCCGACAATGAAGAGGAGGACGCCAGAGACGATCTCAAAGGTGTTGTTGACATAACCAGCTGTAGAGGGTTGCAGGTTGTTGACCACCTGGAGGAACGAGGTGAAGTAGCTGTTCCAGCAGTAATAGGCGATCATGTAGACGAAGTCCAGCAGACAGACACCAATGACGGTGCGGCTGGTAAGGAGCTCGAAGCGAAGGAATGGCTTAGGGGCAACGAAGCGCTCGTAAGCACCGAAGATGGCCAGAAGAACGACGCCCAAAATGATCATCGCAATGATGTAGGGGGTGTCCCAACCCTTAGGGGCGCTGCTAGCAATGGAGAAGGGGAGGAGGAAGATGACAAGGCCAGCAGCGAACAGGAAAGCACCGGCAGCATCGAACTCAATGAGTCCCCACTTGATGTGCTCCAAGAAAGATCGACCGCTAGACTCGTTGACAAGGAGGCCCTGCTTCTTGGCCTTCTGAAGGTTGTACCTCAGGAGGATGTACATGGGGACGGCGACGACGGGAAGGACAATGGAGAATGTCCCAAAGCCCCATCGCCACTGATCACCGTTTCGGAGGAAGGCCTCGGCGGACTTGGGACCAGCGAAGGCAGTGATCATGTATGGAGAAGAGGTGAAGGCATATGCAAGGCCTCGGTTCTTGAGTTGTGTGGAATCGGCCGTGATAACGTCGATGCTGTAGGTGAGACCGGACCAGCCAACCTGCCAGAAGACCTTGAGGGCAGTTAGTAAATGTCTATTGCTGCGAGGGACCGGAGATGACTTACAGTAGCGGCACAGTAGGTGGCAAGGTTGCGACTAGCAGCCATCATGGCCATACCAATGGTAGCAAAAGTGACCATGAGAAGGAAACCCTCAGCACGACCCCAGATATCGAGGATCTTCGACAGGGGAATGTAGACAGCAGCAGTCATGCAGTTGGCGACAATGCCAATCACGGGAATGAGAGAGTGAGACTCCCATTCACTGCTGGCGTAGGGAACAAGAGTGTAATTGATCTGGCTCTGGAAACCATTGGTAAGGTAGATCAACCACATACTGCAACATTGTTAGTTCGCGACTTCAATTGCGACAAGAGGAAAACATACAAAATGAAGACACTGGCTAGAGCCTTCTTGCTCCAGGCCAGAGTCGTAGCCTCAACGGCCTTGACACCATGCTGCGCGTTCTCCGTAACGGCATCGCTGGCGCTACCAGTCTCATCAGGATATTTGCCAGCCTCTTGATCCTTTTCGTTCATGGCAGCAGTGACAGTGACGGGTGCCTCAGCGGCATCACCCTCATTGCCCTTGCGCCCAAGGAACTTGTCGAGAGCTCCCATGGTGATCTTGTCTGTAGGAGGATAAAATTTAAGCTTAAGCTTTGGGAAGACAAGGAACAAAAAGAGGCTCAGCAGATCATGGGAGGGAAGAGCATACTATTATAAGTTTAAATTGACAGGGAAAATTTTAAGCAGTCCAGTTGTCTAGGAGCAAGGGTGCTTCTGGCTAGACTGTGAAGGATATTAGACGCAATCCACTTTCCATCAGATAAGATCAGGTCTCTCAGGTGGCCAAATCCACCGAGATCGGGCTCGTCTAGGACGATTGGGAATTGGGAACCAACAAGCAGAGAGAAAGTGACAGACAGACTGGAGATTCTCGGAACGCGAGGGATCCAGCGGCTGCAGCCACTTTGTCGTTAGCACAGGCCTGGAACGCACGAGTTACCAGGTTTGTATGTGGGGGGTTCAATTCGGACGGCGTCAAGAAGAGATTTCCATTATCTAATCTGATTGATCGATTAGATCGAATCAAAAGTTTGTGCTTCATCGGTGGAATTGCTTCTGTCGGGTTTGATCCGTGTTGGATTCATGGTATTGTAGGATCTTGATTCAATCTTGCTGCATTTTGAAGCATCGCTTTGTACATACGTGCAAGACAGGGTTCGCTGAGAGTCACTGAGGCCTCACTGTAACCTCCGCTTTTGCAGCGGAGCCTCCCCATTTCGCATCTCACTACTCTCTTCAGCTTTTGCCTCTGGCGTGGGATCTACTACCTAGCGCCAACCAACTGCGTGATCTTGGCACCACGATACAAGGATTCTCATCAGCCGTCTTTTGTCATGTTCAATCAACCAACACGTCGGAACACTACAACAAGATGTCGTTAAAAAAACCCTGCATCAGCTGTCGACGTTCCGCGCTTGGCAAACTAAAACCCATCGGAAGCTCGCCGTAGAAAGCCCACATTTCTCTCTTGGCAACCATCAATAACTTCCTCTTGGCAAGTAGAGCTCCATTGCTCATCATCAGTAGCCCTACAGACCATGCCCATTTATGGCCAAGACTGCATAACGAGGCTTGATTCTGGCCTCGCAATTAGCGGACCAAACGCCACAAGGGGTCAAGTCCTCCAGGGGTCGGGTGCCTCACCCGCTTGAGCCGCGGGTTGTGGGAGAAGAGTCACTCCACTGAAGGTCGTGAGACCAGGCCCCTGAAGCTAGGAATGGGCTCTTTTTGCTCGGCCAACTGTCGTCTATGCTTTGGTGAGAAAAGAAAGTTTGGGCGAGGCACGCGATCTCGTTGCTGCAAGCCCCGACGCAGTTTATCTGCCGCTTAAACAAGCTTAAATGACGGTTGCAACCGGCGCAAATTCGTCCAGTTTTCGGAGCTCATTTGCGTAAAAAAGACGCGAGCCGTAATGAAGAAAAGGGTCCCCCACGCTAGCTCCGTGTCACGAGAGGGTAATTCATGACATTTCCAGAAGTAAACAACAGCCGACCAAAGTTCCGAAGCTCATTCTAACTGTATCGCCCGTTGACTTTATTACCGCGGGATGAAATAGCTATATCCAAAGTCCACGGTTGATGGAAGCGGCAAATTACAAGATACCTCGCTGTAGAACGTTTGGTCTTCAATCACAACCTCTGCATGTAATTGAAGCTGATCAACGGGATCGGCAATGCCGTTGCGCCTTGGCAACGTGTCAAAGGATTCCTGATCGGTAAGATCGGATCACTGCTTGGCCATTATCTTGGCAGAGTTATTCCCGTTGGAGCGCGAATTGTCAATCGTGAGCCGCTTCACTCATGCCCAAACGTCACAGCCAAGAGGTTGTAAGAACGAACAACAGCGATAATAAAAATTGACTGATGATAAACAAGTCGCTAGCATTATTTTACTATCCAATGGCCATCAAATTTCCACTCCAACAACTTTTAAAGACATTTTCCCAGTCATTTACAGCTTGGGCTCAAAGCCAAAGGTCGTGCCAGCGACACGAGGCTTGCCCTGATTGAAGGGACAGATCTGGAAGAAGCGCTCACGAGAGATCTTGACGAGGTTGGATCGCTTGTGAGGCAGGTCCATCCACTTGTCTTGGTGAAGACCAAAGATCATCTCATACTTGAGAACGTTCTCGCTGGATAGACGAGGCTCGCCAACGACGTTCTCAGTGCGGTGGTCATCGAGGAACTCGTAGTGCATCACACTGGGCCACCATGCCATAACGCGATACTGTCCACGGAACGTGTCGTTACCGACGAGCGAGTGTCGGCCGCGATCAAAGTCGAGGCAGGCGTAGTGTTGACCCATCTTGTCCTCCTTGGCCCAGTACAGCTCAAAGTAGGCGAAAGGTGTGTCATTGAAGTAGCCCAGAACAGCGAACTGATGAGGGTCATCGTGGATGTTCTTGAGATATGTGCGATGCTCATCAAGAGTACCTGTCTCCATCCATCCAGCAGCGACACGGGGGTCGTTCTGCCATGTGTTGAAGAGACCCAAGTGCTCGGGGTTCTCGTAGTCAAGAGCAACGAGGTTGAAGTGCTCGTCAAGAGATGGGATGTACCGGCTGTAGATGTGGCTACCGGCAGCAGGCTTGGGTGTTCGGCGCGGGTGACGCAGGAGAGTGGACTCAGAGGTGGGCGTCATCACGTACTCCAGATGAGGCACCACGTTGGCGGAGTTCCAGGTAGGAAGCCAGATGGGCTGTTGGCCCAATGGAGAGGCACATCCCTGCCAGAACGCACTGCGAAGAACGAGAACCTCAACTCCAGTGCTGGGTGCGGGCTCAACGCCCTTGGGAGGAGGAGGCATGTTGATGGCAACCATGGAGAGGACCAGCTCCTTGGCCAGATCCTCAGCGCCAGCGCCCTCAAGGCGAAGACGGAATTGCTCTACATCGAAGTGATATGTGAAGAAAGTGTAGAGGAACATCCAGGTCTGCGCAAGAGTGGGAGTCTGCTTCTCCCAGCTCAGCGACCAGACAGGACTTCTTCTTGCACGAGCATACTCGCGATTATCAGAATCAGGGATCTTATCAGATTCCACAGCGGGAATCTTGGAGAAAACTAGATCATCTGCATGGAGAACCTTGGGGAAAGGCTTGCCCTCTGTGACGGAGTCGTCCTTACGCAGACGATACGACTGCTTACCCTCAGCAGTACGCACGAGGTAGTAGGTGGACAGATAAGGCAGAGGGAGCCTGATCTTGACTGGCGACTTTTGCTGGAACGGTTCTGAAGACATGATTGTTGGTTGTAGGCTTGTGACTACTGACTGACTGACTGAACTTGTTCTTTTTTTCTCTCCAGATTTTATTTATACCCCGATCTCGGTGTTGAAGGGTCTTGGCCCAATCAGATTAGATAAGATGTATTCCATCTTTTGCTCGAGACGGCGAATATCCCGATGCGTACCGTGAAGTGGACAAGCCGAGGGAAACAGCGCAGGGTAGAGGGAGTCTGTCTTGTGAAGCTTGGAAGCTTGGTCGAGCGAGGATGGTGTCGTGTTGTGTCCGGTCTGTGCCGATTATCCGAAATCCCAGCGAGCTCTGCAGTGGGGTCATTCCACTAAGTGAACGCTAATTGGGGCCAAGTGGATGGGATGTGCGCTAATTTGAGGCGCGGAGATTTAGAAAGGGAGCTGTTGTGGAGTTCTGAGTTTTTTGCTCGCTGTCCCGCTGAGAAATTTCGTTTGGTATTGATGAAGCTCGTGAAGTATTGAGGCGTCTGTCTGTAAGTCCTACCCTATAGAATGACGGAAAGTATAGTCTGACTTATGTTAAGTTCTTTCCATTTCTCTCCATTCCTCGATTGTGAGAATTTACTCGAATCGCCTCCGACGTCACAAAAGCCGTAATAATGGAGGGTGCATGAGAGCTTGGCTCAATCTTGGTGGTCCCGGGATGGCATTCACGCCACCGACTTTCGCTTTACCACTGCGAAACACGGTTTGCCGAGCTCTACCTAATCAATCACTTTTTCGCCATCAATCAGATTAGATTAGATTGATATGTCCTGCGAATAGCGAGTGCCCGGCGACAGATGGCTCGAAGCTAAAGCATCACTACCAGACTTA
This sequence comes from Fusarium phyllophilum, assembly GCA_013396025.1. NCBI lineage: Eukaryota > Fungi > Ascomycota > Sordariomycetes > Hypocreales > Nectriaceae > Fusarium > Fusarium phyllophilum. Next base: position 29,816 of record JAAOAQ010000126.1, on the reverse strand, counting down.
GGGTAGGAGTCTGCAATACAGATGGCGAACACAAGACATTACGATTAAACCGATGCATCGACTCGTTGGGTATGAATTTGAGTGAATAGTTGGTAATGCAATGCGGATTACCATTTTTTGTACGGCTAAGCGAAGCAGAGTGGTAAATCGTTTTGTTTGATGACAATCCCATTCGATCGAATACGCGGACTTCCAGTGGTTTACTCGCATGCGCCACCGAACAAGTTACGATGAGTGCCATCATAAGCTGGAAGGCAGATTTTAAGAGCTTAGGAGAATTATTCACTGTGATGTGAGGCTGTTTGGTAGGGTTATAGCTCGAATGGAATGTCAACGAAGTCATGGTCACGTAACACCTAAAGTTATTGACTCTCGGTCGTGTAACAGCGCAACATACGCGACGGAAACGCATGCTCGGCAAATGCCTTCCTCAGTCCCCCACGCAAACAAATGCAGAAGTGACTTGGCTCTTGAGTCTTTGGAAGCGATCGGAAAGAAGTGCTTTGCTCAAACCACTTGATTGCGCAAACTGCGGCCTTCTTTCAGCACTCCCGCCGTCCACATCACAAATGCAGGTCGTCACCCGTTGCCCCCCCGCGATCGATTGGACCGTTGCGCAAGCAGTCGCAGCATAGGTGAATGGAAAATACTGATGCAAACATTTGCTTGCAAACACAAGTCAATGCGCACAAAAAAGTAGCCGAAACACTGTGCTTCGCAGACCATGTTGCGCTGCGAAAGCTGAGGGCACGCTGGGCAAGCAGGCGCTTTCGCGATTGCATCACGTTCTCACTTGTGTTTTCAGCCGCAGATTCACAAGTTGATCCAGGGCCTCGATGCATATATCGCTCATCGTTCGTGCCCAATCACGGGGCCATTGAATCGTGGGTGAGGTCGATGTCATTCCTGTCGAGGCGAGAAAGGCGCGGTCTCGATTCGGAGGGAAACAGTGGCTTTGGTTACTTGCTCAACTACCGATAGCACCGGGACATGCTTGTTAGCCAAGAAAGCCACATTTCGGTGTGAGTGGAAAAAGAAAAAGAAAACACAAACCGTTGCCAAGGCAGTGAGATTCAGGTTTACATGGTGTTTTCGGCCATCACAAGTACCGGTATTCTAGTGCGAGTATTTTGAAGGCGCATTGAATGAAGCTCTGTTGGAGATCTTGAGCCCAGCTCCCTTCACGTCAAAGCAGGCAGTGATCATCCCCAAGCTCTTGGAACTGTCATAGCTCCCATGAAAATTCTGCTCAAGCATCCATCCGATCTCGGTGCTACGCTAGCATTATGCACGATCATGAAAAGAAATCGTTAGAATGCAGCATGTGATGCATCTTTGCCCTGGATTATCAGATGTGATTGATTAGATTCTCAAACGGTTCATTCCGTAGCTCGACGCCAAAACGACCAGGTGCCATGCCATGCGCTTTTTTGGGGGGGGGGGGTGCCGGAGATCGAGGGACAGGGATCTTTCCAACTGAACCCTTCTGGAAATCTAACGCCGGCTTGGTCACATTGCACCGTCTTTTTATCTGATCGGAACAGAATCATCAAGAGGTCCTGGCCATTGAGCATCCTCGGCTTCATCAGATAAACCCTGCCGGCCTGTTTTTATCACCGAGTGCAGCACATAACGCATACTCACCGAAACATATACCATCCACAACCTCAGTTAACCGGTCACCATGGCACAACACACGTTCAATCGCCAACCACCAGCCCAAAGCTATGGCCTTGTGTCATTCCCGGCACAACACGTTATGCTCGTGGTCTTCAACCGACCCAAAGCCCTCAATTCAATGACTAGCGACGCAGAATATGAGCTCGAAGCTCTCTGGGAGTGGTACGACGAGGAGCCCTCACTGCGCTGCGCCATCGTCACAGGCGCTGGGCGTGCATTCTGCGCTGGCATGGACCTCAAGGAATGGAACCAGATCAATCAGCGCAAAAGAGACGGAATTCCCGAGAAGAGACCCATGGACCCGCCCACGACGGGATTCGGCGGCCTTTCGCGTAGGAGCGGAAAGAAACCCATCATCGCCGCTGTAAATGGTCTGGCGATGGGAGGCGGTTTCGAGATCATCGCCAATCTGGACCTCATCGTCGCTGCGAAGAGCGCTACCTTTGCTCTTCCTGAGGCTAAGATTGGTGTCGTTGCTAATGCAGGCTCTCTACCAAGACTAGCGAGGACAATTGGTCGCCCGCGCGCCACTGAGATGGCTCTCACAGGGCGGAGCATCAGCGCTGCAGAGGCCCGCGAATTTGGCTTTCTCAACGCCATCACTGAAGACGCCCCAGCGGACAGCGATGTGCTGGAGCGACCGGTGGTGCAGAAGGCGCTGGAGTACGCTGCGCTCATTATCAAGAATAGCCCTGACAGCGTTATTGTTTCTCGCGCGGGTATCCTTACGGGCTGGGAGCATGGGAGTGCTGAGAATGCAGTCCGGGTGCACCGTCAGACGTGGGACAAGATCATGGCTGATGGGCACAATTTCCACGAAGGCGTGCAGGCCTTTGTGGAGAAGAGGGCTCCGAGATGGGTGGATAGCAAGCTATGATGCATGACAGTGCATTTATGAGGCATTTTCCCTCTGTATGTATGTATACTTTCTTGTTTAGTATAGAGCCCGACATACTTAATTCACGTTAGAGCTAGCCACGGCGGTTTCAGACACTGAGAAGTACCTTACAGACGGCTCTAAATTGTTCAGTGGCTTGTGGTGTGACGCCATGGCAAGCTCGTGTGGAGATTTCAATGATCCTTGTCAATCTGATCAGATAATGAACTTATCAATCACCCCACCACACGAAGAGAAAAAAATGTCGCCTCGGCTTCATGGGGGTCATCACTTCATCCACTACGTCCCCGCCGTCATGTCGATTGTTACTACTCTCCGTATAGTAACGGGACGAAGAGAAACCCTGTTTTCCCTTGGGCTGCAACGCTGTTACATGGCGCGGTGGAGAGGCCTGCAACTCGACCACTTCAGCCAGGGCCAGTCTTGTTCACGTCCATCGAACCATTTGCTACATGCGATACTACACGGATGAATCCTTTACCAGAGCTCTGGCTACCACATCGCACTCTGCTGCATGAGTTCATGCGAACGTCTGTTTCTCCTGTTTAAAGAAGCAGCCTCATTCACAACTGCCTTGGCAGAGCAACCTCTCACCGAAGCCACCATCCTCCTGCTCCCCTTCTTCTTGCTTCTTTGCCCGCGCTAGTTCCGTAACTTTTCACACGGGAAGCTAGGATGTATCCAAGGGGTCCATCGAGCGTGGGGCCTTTCATCCTCTTCACGTCGATTCATCATTCACGTACGGATTAGCGTGCCGAGATCAGCAATGGACGACCGATGAGCAGACGACTCCCCAAGATGGACACCCTCCGAAGTCGCCCATGATGGGAAGCTCGGGACCCTGAGTGAGTGAAGCTTCAAAGGCCCCCGTCTACCCCCCACACAGCTTGTATACGATATGCTCAAGACGGATGAAAACCTCTGTTCAATACGTAATGGTGTTCCTGCAGTTTGGGCTGGCAATTCTGCAATAAAATAGTGGAGGCGTTCATGTAGAGTTTCTCGTCGTTGCAAACTGCATCTGTCTGTATTCCCATCGCCTCCAGTGGGATCTTCTTCCAGCCTACCAAATACAACATTAATACAGATACACACAAAATAGCATAGCCCATCATGGGAGATGTTCAGTCGTTGGCGCAGCCGCGGGCGAAGGGCGTGCGTTATGACGTACCCGTTCTTCGCAAACAACAAGACCAAGATAGCCATGAGCTTGAGATTCTACTATTAGCATGGACACTTCTTCTGTATCGTCATAGCCACGGGAACCATGTTGAGTTCTCGTGGGGTTTGAGCGAAATTGGTTCCTCGACATGTCGCACATTCACCCTCAACACATCCAAGTTACAATGGGATGGTAGCGACTCTGTCGCATCAGAGCTGAAGGTGTTCCGAAACTACCTACAGCAAGAATTACAGTCAGAACAGCCTTTTGAGACGAAAGGCTATAAGTTCTTCTTCAACGATGAGGCTGCGACAGGCGAGGTCGTGACTAACGTGACCGAAGACGGCGAGTTGTCAGTGAACTGGGTAAGCGCATGAGCCTCACCTCTCATTTACACCAACTAACGGGTTGCGCGACACAGGGAAACGTCCAAATTGAAGCGACACTAGAAGATGACGTTCTATGGCTCCGACCGACCTGGCGCGAGCCTCTCGGCGCAGAGTTCCTCGCCAACCACTTCGCCCAAGCCCTCGTCGAAGTTCTCAACACAACACTCACCGATTCTACCGCAACAATTAGCTCTGTACTACCGCTAGGCGAGCTCGATAAGTCTGTGATATGGAACTGGAACAAAGACCTTCCTCCGCCAGTGCCCATGTGCATTCACACACTGATTGCTGAGCAAGTGAGGTGGCGCCCCGATGCGCCAGCCATTTGCTCATGGGATGGCGACTTCACATACGCAGATGTTGACAGACTATCGACACTGCTTGCACAACATCTCATTGATCTCGGAGTCAAGGTTGGCGACATTGTGCCGCTGTGCTTTGAGAAGTCAAGGTGGACGACTGTTGCGGTCATGGGCATCATCAAAGCTGGCGCAGCCTTCTCACTCCACGATCCCAGTCAACCCATGCAGCGACGACAAGTTATGGCTCAACAAGTCAACGCGACACACATCCTCACTTCACGAGATCAAGCGAAATACGGCCCCGAAATCGCACCCGACGCAAAGCATGTCGTTGTCGACACTACGGCGCTCGACTCTTTGGCCAAGACGATTCAAGATCCCCTACGAAAACTCCCCGAAGTACCGCCCGATTCTCTCCTATATATCATCTTTACTTCCGGTAGTACGGGTACGCCAAAGGGAGTTATGCTCTCGCACGAAACATACACTGCTAGCGCTCTTGCGCGAAGCACGGGAATTGGATACTCGAGTACCTCACGATCGCTCGATTTTACATCATATGCTTTCGACGTTAGTGTCGACAGCATTCTTTGCACGCTCATTCGTGGTGGATGTCTTTGCATTCCCACTGATCAAGACCGTGTGAATGATCTCAGCGGTGCGATCCGCCGTTTGAGGGTGAACATGGTCAACATCACACCCTCAGTCGCGCGCATCTTGGATCCCGATATTATTCCATCGCTGAACAGTCTCGGTATCGGTGGCGAGTCTTGCTCGGCTGGAGATATTGCGATCTGGGGCCAACATACTCGAATTGTCGTTGGCTATGGCCCTGCTGAGTGCACGATTGGATGCACTGTCAACCCCAGCGCAGCGGGCAAGCCGTACGTCAGTATCGGTCCAGGCACAGGTGCTTGCATCTGGCTAGTCGATCCCGATGACCACAACAAACTTGTTCCGGTGGGCGCTGTCGGCGAATTACTCGTTGAGGGTCCAATTGTCGGCCAAGGATACCTTGGTGATCCCGAGAAGACAAACGCGGCTTTCATCCACGATCCCGACTTCCTCCTCGCTGGCGCTGATGGGATCCCCGGTCGCCATGGGCGTCTATACAAGACAGGTGACTTGGTCCGATATGATCCAGATGGCGAAAAAGGTTTCGTCTTCGTTGGTCGCAAGGATACTCAGATTAAGCTTCGTGGCCAGCGTGTAGAGCTAGGAGAGATCGAGCACCACATCAAGAACCTTCTCCCCGCCGGCGCTGAAGTCGTTGCTGAGATCATCGCACCAAGAAACCAGAACAAGGAGTCTATGCTGGTAGCGTTCATCGCTGATCGCGAAGCTAAGGCTGATGGTGATGCTCAGCAGATTGACTCCCCACCTCGTCTGCGTGACTCGCTCGAGACGCTCAACGAGAGACTCTCGAAGGTCGTGCCAGTGTACATGGTACCTGCGACGTATATCACCCTCTCCAAGATTCCGTACCTAGTCTCTGGCAAGACCGATCGCAAGTCTCTTCGCGCCCTCGGTGCTGAGATCTCTGCAAACCTTCAGACTTCAGCAGCCGCGAATGAGTCCTCCGAGATCCGCGAGCCAGAGTCCGAAGCTGAGCTCTTCCTGCGCGACTCATGGTGTCGCCTGCTTGGACTCGAGACGAAGCAAGTCAGTACTACACACAACTTCTTCACATCCGGCGGAGACTCCGTTCTTGCGATGAAGCTCGTGCCAGTCATTCGAGACTGGGGATACACGCTTTCCGTCGCTGATATCTTCAATTACCCTGTTCTCGCCGATATGGCAAAGTCGATGCAGAAGGGCGACAAAAGCAAGGGCGTTGATATGCAGATTCCTGAGTTCTCTCTGCTGAAGGATAACATGGACCGCGATGCTCTGCGCGCTGAGGCTGCTGAGCAATCGGGATGCGATGTCAGTGCGATCGAGGATATTTACCCTTGTGCGCCTATGCAGGAGATTCATATGGCTTTCTACACGCGATCGAAAGAGAACTATGTCGCGCAACGCACCGCCGATATCCCCGCCTCAAGTTCTGTCGACAAGCTCAAGTCCGCTTGGGATGTCGTGTACAAGGAGAGCCCCATTCTTCGCACCCGCATCGTTGAGTTCAAGCAGCATGGCTTCATGCAAGTTGTCGTCAATGAATCGCTTCAATGGAAGGAAGTTGAGTCTTCGCTGGAGGAGTTCCTTGAGGAAGACAAGAAAGAGCCCATGTCGCCTGGCGCGCCGCTCTCTCGCTTCGCCATCGTTACCGACAAGGCTCTCGACAAGCGATACTTTGTCTGGACAGCGCACCACGCTATTTACGATGGATGGTCTACAGATCTCATCGTCGAACATGCCCGCGCTGCGTACAAGGGCGAAGAAGTATCGCGACCTGCTCAGTTCAAGCACTTCATTCGCTACCTTGCCGAAGACTCACGCGAGTCGTCTAAGGACTACTGGAAGACTCAACTCGCTGGCGCTACGGGACCCCAATTCCCAACCCTGCCATCGCGCTCTTACATCCCCGATCCTACCTCTCTGACTGAGCGCTTCATCAAGCTTGATAAGGCTGCCAAGTCCGACATCACTATCGCAACCGTCATTCGGGCTGCGTGGGCTCTGCTGGCCTCGCAGTACTCTATGAGCGACGATGTTGTATTCGGAGAGACGTTCATGGGTCGCACCATTCCTCTTCCTGGTGCTGAACTCATTGAGGGTCCCATTCTTGCCACTGTCCCGGTTCGCATTCGTCTCGACCGCACTACTACAGTGCACGAGTTCCTTCGCGCGGTCCAGGAACAGAGTGTCGCTCGCTCTGCGCATGAACATCTTGGTATCCAACATATCCGCCGACTGAGCGAAGATGCTCAAATTGCTTGCGAAGTCACTATGGGTCTTGTGGTCCAGCCCCAAGACCCTGAGCCTTCTGAGACAGAAACCGATGAGCTTCCTTCTTTCCGTGGCGGGGATGCCGCTCTTGAGGCCCTGCACTTCAACTCATACCCTCTTATGTTGGCTGTCTCCCTTCAGAAGACCGGCTTTCGCCTGTTAGCAAGCTTTGACTCTGAGCTTCTCAGCCCCGTTCAAGTTCAACGTGTGCTGTCACAGTTCGAGGTTGCTATCAACCAGCTTCGTGGCGACGTATCGCGCTCATTGAGCGACATCACATGCCTCGGTGAAGAAGAGCTAGGAGAGATCTGGGAAGCCAACAAGCAGGCACCTGTCTCACCCAAGGACATCTCGCGATTCCTGTCCAGCGGCGACAAATACCCCACGGTCCAATATGTTCCTTGGATCGTGCAGCCTGGCAATGAGAAGCTGCTCATGCCGCTTGGAAGCACTGGAGAGCTCCTGCTTGAGAGTGCTTCCGTGCGCGACGATGCTGATGTTGTTGATGCTCCCGAATGGCTGAAGGAGGGTGCGCTTGGTTACCCTGGCCGACAAGGCAAGCTCCTCCGCACTGGAGACCTCGTCAAGTACACCGATGATCTAAGCTTGGTGTTTGTCGGTCGCAAGGATGATATGGCCAGTGTTGACGGTCGCGTCGTAGATCTCAACGCTACGAACCTTGAGCTCAAGCGCCTGCTTCCTGGTACCGCTGAAGCTGTGAGCCGACTTGTTGTTCCCCAGGGTTCAAGCAGCCAGACTCCCGTGGTTGTCGCATTTGTCCAAGATACGCCTAAAAAGGATACTCAATTGCTCAAGCTCGGTGTCGATACTGGAGATGCATCGCTTCCTTTGGCGGAAGATGTTTCTGTTGAACTCGCTGCAGCAATTATCAGCCTCAACAAAGCAATGGTCGAAACTCTTCCACCTTATGCCATTCCATCAATCTGCATTCCCCTCACCAGCGCCGCAGACATCGACTCCATTGAGACTCTGACTTCAGAGGTCTCTCTGTCACTGATCGTAGAACTCCGCAAGTCCTTCGCATCTCTCAAAAAGACAATCGCCGACACCACAGTCTTGACCACAAAGGAGCGCGTCCTTCGCGCTTCATGGTACAAGTTCCTTGGCATTGAGGAGGAGAAGTTGTCGCTCGATGACAACTTCTTCCGTCTTGGTGGTGATTCCATTGTCGCCATGCGTATGGTCTCTGCTCTGCGACAGGATGGTTATCGTTTGTCTGTCGCAAGCATTTTCCAGAATATGCAGCTTCGGGGCATGGCTAACTCGTTGGTCGAAATCTCACCCGAGGCCAGCGAGAGCATGAAGCAATACACTCCCTTCTCGTTGTTGAGTACCAAGGATGTCGATGGCTTCCTCGCCCAGGCCATCCAGCCTCAATTGGCCGACTCGACCTGGAAGATCCAGGACGTCCTCCCCACCACTGGGCCCCAGAGTGGCGATGTGAAGCAAACAGTGTCTGCCCCACGAAGCTCACTTCAATACAACATGCTCTACTTGGACCAGTCAATTGACACCGCCCGTCTTGTCGACAGCTTCCAGTACCTCGTGTCGCAGCACGCTATTCTTCGAACTGTGTTTGTTCAGCATGAGGGACAAATCCTCCAAGTTGTCCTCAATGACATGAATGTGCCGGTTACGGAGCAGAGCGTTGAGGGCTCAATTGACGACGCTGCCAAACAGGTCGCAGAGTCGGACGCCAACGACAGCACCGATCTCGCTTTCGGCGCTTCTTTTATTCGCCTCTTCGTTCTTCGAGGCGAGACCCAGAACGCTTTCATGATCCGCATTTCGCACGCACAATACGATGGCGTCTCTCTGCCAGAACTTCTGCGCCAGCTTGAACTTCGCTACCGTGGCCTGGAGATCCCCGCATCAGAGCCTTTCGAGACCTACATCCAGCACCTCTCAACTGCCAAGCCTCAGAACGTAGAATTCTGGCGCAAGACTCTTGAGAGATCATCATACACTGAGATCGCTCCTGCTGCGGAGCCTCAGCAGAAGACTGCATTCATGACCAAGGATGTTGACATCTCTGGAGCCTCGCCTGACACAACACACGCGATGCTTCTCACTGCTGGCTGGGCCAAGGTAGTGTCGCAGCACCTAAATGTCCCTGATGTCACATTCGGTGGTATTGTCTCTGGTCGTGACATCGACGTCGCCGGTATTGACACCATCATGGGCCCGTGCTACCAATACCAGCCCGTCCGCGTCAAGTTCGAGCAAAACTGGACAGCTTCACAGCTCCTGGACTACGTGCGCAGTCAATCCGTCGAGGGCAGCCAACACGCTACGCTGAGCTTCCAGGAAGTGCTCAAGGAGTGTACAGACTGGCCCGCAGACACTCCCTTCTACGGCTCTTTCACCAACCATCTCAACAAAGAGTTCTTCGACTCGATTCCTTTCGCTGGAACTAAGTGTCGCGTGGATTACTCTATTCCTCATCCCGAGCCTGCTACGCCACCTCGCATTGTATCATTTGTTGAGAACGGTAGAACTCAGATTGGTATTGAGGCTGACGAGGAGCGTCGGGAATTCTGGGAGGCAAGGGTGGAGGAGCTGGCGCGTGTTATTGAAGGGTTTGTCAAGAACCCTAACGATTTGATCTAGTTTTTGAGATTTTCGCATGTTTATCATTTTACGGATAGAAAGGGCATAAGAATTGGTTACATATTTCATTTACTTCAAATAAAGCGGTTCACATGGAATTAATCATCAGTCCATCCGAAATCTTTAAAAGGCGTGAAGCTTAGATCCATCCATTTGCTTTGATCCGAGGTCAACCCCACCAGGCCACTAAAGAGGCCCCTAAGATTGCCCTAAACTTGCCATTACAAGGCCTAAACCTTTCCCACTTCAGTGGGCAGTCAACTGTCCAAGGTGTTGCACCAGGCTCTCGTCAAACTTGACAAGCTCCTGATCTTTGATGCGCATGACCTACGCTTGCGCGACGAGGAATTATTGTAAAGTGAAGCTATCATTGCGCCAAACCGTACTCTATCGATCAGCTATTTTTCGTTCGCCATGCCTTCATTCATGAAGCGAACTTTGAGCAGATGGCGCCCACTATGAATCGACTCAGAGGAATTCTGAAAGGACCCATCTCGTCTCAAATTTCGCGATGCACCATTTATCGCATTAATTATATATCCACTGATATACGGGATAGATCAATTGATGCACTTCAATACGTATGAATCATGGCTCTCTTCGATACTAAATGCTGATGTATTATTAAGTTGTTCTTAGTCTATGTCTAAAAAGTGTATGAGTGAGTCTCTGTCGACTCATCTATGTCATCTATCGGAGAAAGCCCAAGTATTTCGGCCCTCTAGTCAAACGCCAACGCATAAATCCCACAAATCCAAAATCCAGTTCGCTAAACATGATGGCAAGCAAGTATCTTCAAGAACCCAGCGGCAGATAAAATGATTCGCATCGGCATTATTTGATGTTGTCGCGCTCCTGTGACGGCTCGCCGCCATTTGTAATTGTCCGGTTATCATCGTCATTGCGCAGACGCTGTGCGGAGAGGTTGGCTTCCAGGTCAAGATCCTGTGCCGGTCTCAGTCCATGTGATGTTTCTTGCCGTGTCTGCTCGGTGCTGAATCGCTCAAACTTCTCGTTGGGAGCATCTTGAGGCTGGCTCTCAGCCTCGGCCTCAGCCATCAAGCACCTCTTGCGGACCGACCATGCGCTTCCAGCATGGCCGACAACCCACCAAGAGAACAAGATGGGTAGAGTAACCCCAATGTTGGCTCGGCACCCAGACCAGATACCGACGAGAAGCAGCCACGCGTTATGAGCTGGGAGGGCCCACGACCAATGGTAGAACCCAGGTGTGAGCTCAAATGGGAAGACAGTTGATCCGATATTGAGAATGACCCATGTAAGAAGGAAGAAAGCAAAGAACTGCATAGGGACGATAGTCGCCAACACTGTGTCGATGACAAGGTAGTTGATGTCCATGTAGAACCAGAGGCACATCCAAGTCTCAAAGAACTGAGCAGCATCAACGCTCCAGTTCTCCCGGAAGGCCCAGAAATAGCCTACCATGCCCAAAGCACCGATGAGAGTATAGATCTTTCCGGTGATGAAGCGGAAGACATAAACATCTCGCTTTGAGTAGGACTGGAGGACCTTGGTAGAGGTTGTAATGCCGTTAAGTCCCATCTGGAAAAAGAAATGCATGAGAATGCCCATCACTAGGGAGAGAGTATTCAGGAGAACTCTTGTACCCTGCTCAGTCGGCATGATGTTCCAGATGTTGGCCTGGAAGGGTCGAAGAAAGGTGCTCGCTGAGGTAGGGTTGGTCATGTTGACGGCCTTGAGGGCATCGGGAGTCCTGAGACCGTACATGGTTGCGGCAGCGCCAACGAGGCTCTGCATGTTGCCCTGTAGGGAGGAGAAGATGGAAGGATAGTAAGCGCCGTTATAAATCGTAGTGACAGCGTCTTGTGGATCATAAGCCGTAGTGTTGTCGCCCTCGATTGTGGACAAAAGACGATCAGAGGCACCAGGATGAGTGTAAATAGCACCCCAATAGCCATGGTTACAGACGGCGTCGCGAACCTTTTCGGGGGTATCGTACTCGGAGGACGAACCGAACTCGACGGTAGGGAACTTGTCAGACTGAAGGGTACCGTAAGCACCAGAAATGGCTTTCCCGATATCACTGCCGTCGAAGTCGATCGCGAGGATCTTGAGGTTATGCATTCGTGTCGATGACTTGAAGAGAGAACCGAAGAGGTAGGACATATTTGCTAGGAACAGGAGCTGAACCATTAAAGCCGTCATGATGACGGGTATTATATAGGTCTTCATCCTGACGGATAATGGTGTAGACCGCGAAGAGACTCGGTTGGACGATCGAGGTGGTATTAATGTCATGGTGAATACTGCTGCTGTTTGTGTCTCAAGTAGGTTTTGGAAGGATGAAATGGAGATACTGAATAAGACTTGCAATTAATTGCTGAAGAAAGACGTAGGAAATATTGTTTACTTATAAGCCTAGAATCTAAGCATCATGCCATTCCCCTGAGCTGTCAACGGGTTTGTGTTACATGCCGCCGCCGCCAAACTCAGCTACCTTCCCGAATCTCCGTTTATTAAGCCTCCCGGGCTCGGACCCGGTGATAAAAATCATGGCAAACCTCACAACGCGATTGGATCAAACCCCTGACTCAGCGGAAGTTGGAGGTTTTTCGCATTCGGTCCCCACCATTCCCGGAAATTCGGGCTTCGCGCCAAACGGCAATTTCCATGCAGCGAGTCCAGTGGCTTCATGTGCATAGACTGTAAATCTTGATGAGAGATTCCTTTTGCTATTTCCACTGACGATATAGTGGGTCTTTTGAATCGGGTACGCGCATTCGCTTCGGCAGTTGAGTAAGGCTTAGCAGCAAACAGATAGCATATGACGTATGGGCCTTATTGAATCCTGGCCCCAAGGCCAAGGCACAAGTGAGTCGGCTTGAGGCTTCCTTTACGCTCTCCAGCTCTGACCTTAACCTTTCTATTTCGGACGAAAGTTCGGAACTTATTATACTGCGCGTGGTTTTCCGGCGCCTTTTCGTTTTGTCCGTGAAATGCCCTTCAACTGCTTGGCGCCAGTACCTTTCGCCCATCTCTACTGCTCTAATCCCTCGCTCTAAGTCCTGCCATTGTCTGGAAATCTTGCTTCTATCCCGATGCTGAAGATACACTATTTAGGATAGACTTATGCAAGGCTCTGAGTTCACCTTGCAAGCCATCTCATTGGATAACACAGTGATTGCTGAGGACGATGCCCGCTGCGGTTTCATCAAATCCCTTATGTTCCTCAACAATTTCGTACTGAAATAGGCAGATAACTGTATCTTGAGCATCAGAAACAGCAAGGTTTGAAGCAATAGGTAGGGCGGATGCTCGTGTGCCCATGCATTGCTGTGTTCTACTCAGACGGAAGCAGCTCTCATAGATCTGTGTCTGAGAACATGGCAGAATTTATACATCTAACAGTATTAAAGCTAGTTGTATCAGCCAAAAGTATGCGGGATTACCGCTCAATAGGAATATATAGTGATAAAGCTACTATGGGGATGACTGCCACCTATAAGGTTAAGCTTTAAGGCTGTGAACACAAATGATGAATGAGAACACGATAATAGTAATAGGGCTATTTTCTGACTGCGTCAGTACTACTGAATGAACTCCTTATGGAAACCTAGGTACCAGACATCAAATCATGCCCCATTCTGGCTTCCAGCTCCGTCAATCTAAGGATAAAAAGCGCTTCCCAGACCCTGTAAGGTCTATCGATATGACTGTTGTGTCGCCTGAACTAATAATAGTCAGTGAATTACCAACATGATAAAAACGACCTTGTCCTGGAGTGCAGCGGATTAGTAGCTAGCTTTTACAGGAGTATAATTCGTTACGGATGATAAAGATATGGGAGAAACAGGGTCTCCAGTTACCGCGTGTTTACTTGGCGAAAGTTAGAAACTGATCTAAGATTAACCCCTGTCTTCAGCTGTCTGCAGGATCATTATTTTGAGCGAGCATGCCCTCGCCCAGCCACTCCTCAAGAGCAAGAACACTTCTGGCTTCAACTTGGGATATCAAAGTTAAATCATATGAAAAACGACAAGTCTACGTACACTACGGCGTAAGTCTCCCCAGGTTCACCTAAACTCGCCTAAATCTTTATGTCTCTTAGAGTAAATGTCCTGACTTATATTACCTTCATCAAATACGCCTTGCCGCAAATGCCAAGGCGTGAGGCAACCACCCTGTATGCATTACTACCAGGTCATGTTCTGGCCAGCGAGCAACCATGTCAAATTGTAGTAACATCAGCCAATAGCATACGCCATATCGCGATCAGACTGGGCATCCCATCACCACGATAATGCAAGAGGCCACGCTGAACCGATGTCAAAAGCCACAGTGGGGTTGAACATGTTCAGCAACTGTGATAGTGCCTCAAGTCGCAGGAATTGATGCGCCGAGAATGATACGATCTCTCAACTAAAATCCTGACTTGTCCCCGCCTCGCTTCCCGCAAATCTGATGCTCGCTTGTTTCCCCAGTGCCAAGCAGCGGAACGGAATCCCCAGAGACAGCCAATTCCATAAAAGTTATAATTAACTCAACTGACGGTACTTTGCTTCCTTTCAGACACCACATTCCACAGACTCGAGTACAACCGAACTGGAACCATGGGCGACGTATTCGGAGGCTTTAGGCCGAGGCCTAGCGACATTTTGATAGCTATCATGGGAATGACCGGGTCTGGAAAGAGCACTTTTATCTCGCTGTGCACTGGACAAGATGTTCCCGTTGGTCACGATCTGCAAGCTTGTACGTATGGGCCATGTAATTCATTAATTGACACAGCCCCATCTTAACACGATGCAGGTACGCAACGTGTCACAGCATACCAATGCAAATGGTCAGATACCTCTGACATATATCTTCTGGATACTCCGGGGTTTGATGACACGAATCGATCAGACACCGAAGTTCTCAAAGAGATAGCCTTAAGTCTTGCCAAGACATATGAAGACAATGTCAAACTGAGCGGGATCCTGTACCTTCATAGGATCACAGATCGTCGCATGGGCGGATCTGCTCAGAAAAATCTCATGATGTTTCGGAAGCTCTGTGGCAAGGCCAGTCTAAAGAACGTTATTCTCGTCACTACGATGTGGGAAGGCGAGGATGCAGCCACAGGAGAAAAGCGGGAGCAAGAGCTTATCGCCACGGATGGCTTTTGGGGAGCCCTTGTCCAAGAAGGCGCTCAAGTCAATCGCCATAACAATACCAGCTCATCCGCCACGTCCCTGCTCAGAACTGTTGCCAAAAACAATCGAGTCACTATTTCCATTAAAAAGGAAATGGTCAGTGAGCATAAAGATCTCAATGAGACTGAAGCTGGTATTGGCCTTAACTCAGACATCCTTCTAGCTGAGCAGAGGGTCATGAAGGAGATGTCAGAAGCACTCGAAATGGAGAGGCAAGCCAGGAAGGACCAGGACGAAAAGTCAGCTGAAGAACAACTCCAATTTCGGGAGACGATGCAAAAGAAGTTTGACCATCTCAATCAAGAACGAGAGAACCTCAAGGTCAGCCTTGAAGAGATGAAGGAACAGAGACGTCGCTTCAAAGTCCTGGAGGGCAAGTATAAGGAAAGTCAAGAGCGGATGCGCCAACAAGACAAGAAGATCGAGAGTCTGGAAGAGCAACGCAAGCTCCGAGAACATGAGATGCTTTAACGAACCGAAGAAGCAAACAAGGAACTCAAAAGTCTCCGCCTTCAAATCAGCGAGAGTGGAAATGCAGGAATGGAGACCTCAAGAATGAAACCTCGCAGCTCAATGTCTCATTATGCAAAGGCTCCTCGGGACGTCACTTTGTTCCTATCAGGAAGGGACTTCTTTTTTGGAGGTAAAGGGGAAAGCTTCGAGTAAGTGAAAATCTTCCATTATTGATAAAGTCCCTCACCAGCCATAGATGCCGCCAAAACGACCTGAAACCATTGATAGGTGACAATGATAAACACAAGATTTGTGCGCTTGGTGCCAATGGATCATGGCTCTATCACTATCATACAGGAAGTGACCTTAACTGTTGGACGTGTGAGTCAAAGCTCAGTTATTGGATATAGACAGGGACTGAGATCTTTCATCAGGCTGGTCCGACTCGTTGGCGACCGAGTATCCGAAACTCGTCGCATGGCTCGATAAGCATCAAAGGTTTGGATGTCCACGGCACATAAGCCTTGGCACCCGAGGTTTATATTTTATCACCATGATGGATAACTCGGCTTCCTGGCGTTTCCCAAAGGCCATATCTAGGGATCTCGGCGAGTATACCGTTGCAAGTATTTCGGGGTCTATCCGAAGATTTTGGTTTGGCTATAATCATGATTACGTGGCCGAGATGGATACTGGTGAGTATAGTTGGAGTATTGGTAATTACGGCAGTCTTGAACAGCGTATAGACGATATAATTAACGAAGAGATAGGAATCAAGGTTTGTAAGTCGCCTCACTATATATACCGCTTACTGACCTGGATTAAAGCAACTTGCCATGAATATTGAGGACCCTAGAGGGTACATTCTGATCAGGGATGTAGGGGGAGCATCTTGAAACATTGGAACTAATAGTAGCCGGTTTGACGAGCCAACTTGGCTCAAGTTCAAAGACCATAACGAGGATACTTGGTAGGAGTGTGGGGAGGGAAGAGATACTATACGGACAATTAGAAGCTAAGATTACTAAGACGTGTATGGAAGACTGCCGGGAGATAAGCGAGATCCTGGTCCTTGCAACAATTTCTAACAAGAAATTCCATAGTGTAGAATAGGTATTACACTTGCCACTCAGCACGTTAAGCGAAAAACAATAGCAAAAGGCCTACATTCGGCATGGGCAAAGATATCCTGTGTTCACGCGAAATTGCTTCATAAGGAATGTAATTGGTCAGTCCACATGAAGCAGCCTGACAGGCTTCAAATTATAATTGATTCGCATAAAATAAAGAGCGCAATTTAGAATATCTACAATGAAAAGGAGCTCTATGCTAGGCTATCTACTTGCGGCAAAGGCGGCCGGTCTGTTTGATGACGTAGGCTGGATGATCGGTGATATACCAGTCCTCGCTACCAACAGCAGTAGGAGCATAAAAGACACCGTAAGGATCAATCTTCTTCTTGAGCTGGTACAGCTTGGCATAGTTAGATCCGAAGTAAGACTGGCCAAAGTCAGGATCCATAACATCACCCTCATTACCATAGCCACCACCGCCGGGGGTGACAGCCTTGAGACGCTCCATGACACCATGGGTGAGTTCATTGTTAACCTTGGCAATCTCCTCCTCACTATCGGTGTAGTTCCAGTTGAGAGCAGTGATAACAAACATGTTGGCGTCGCGCCAGGCGGGGTTGGCAGAGTTGGGGGGAGTGTTTTGCTGTTTGGCGTTGATATTGTAGATAATCAAGATACCCTCGTCAGCAAGAATACCCTTGAGAACGTCGATGGTGTTGTTGAGGAGCTTAGCATCATTCCAGTTCTTGCGGGGGATGAGACGCGACCCGGAACGACCATTGTAGGTACCGACGTTCTCAGCAGGGAAATGTGTCTTCCAGGCTGGGTAAAAGCGATCATGCTCAAAGAATGTGGGTTTGGGGTCGACGCCAAGCTCCTTCCACTCGTCAAGGAGGGGCTGAACAATCTTCTTGAACTCGCCAACAGAGATGTTGGGGATCATCCAAGGGTTCATGGTCCAGAGGAAACTGCCGTTGCCAGCAGGGAACATGAAGCTGTAGCCGTAGCTGTTCTTATCAGAGTACTCGGGGAAGCGGCGCCAGTAGACGTCAAGGGCCTTGAAGAGAGCCTCCTGAGAGATGCCAGCATCCTTGGTATTGACACTCCAAGTCATGCCAGAGAACTTCATCTTGGGGTAGACACGGACAGTCATGGAGACGACGACACCCCAGGTAGCAGCACCACCGCCGCGGACAGCCCAGAAGAGATCAGTGTTCTGCTTCTCATCGGCAGTGACGAAGCGACCATCAGGTGTGACGATGTCAACACTGAGGAGCTGATCGGCAGCAAGACCGGCAATGGGGCTGATGGGGGAGTGGCCACCACCGGGAAGATAACCGCCAGCGACACCAACATCCTATGAACCCATTAGTATCTGTGAGTGATCACCGAAGAAGAGGAAAGCTTACACGGCACTCTCCGCCAACAGCAGTGTAACCCTCCTGGTCGGCAGCGAGGTAAAGGTCCTTGACTTGGATACCAGCACCAATCTTGAAGGCAGGGCCAGTGTAGCTGCTAGCACCACGATAGTTCTTGGTGAACTTGATGTCCTTGAGGTGATGTGTCCAGATGCTCAAGGCACCAGCACCGGTGCTCTTGCCAAGGAAGTCATGGCCAGTGTTGTGAACGACAAGGCGGAGGTTGAGGTTGCGAGCAAAGTTGACGGCGAGTTGGATATGGGCAACACAGGTGGCCTTGATAGAGTAAAGAGGGAAGCCACCAATGGTGCACTTGGAGCCTGACGCGGCGTTCTCAGGCTCGCAGGTGGCACCCTCAAAGAGGGGTGACATGACCGAAGTGGGATCATCGATGCTTGGAGATGTTAGTCTGATGCACGTATGAGACGGCACGCTCGAGGTTGAAACTCACTGAGTGGTTGAATTGTGCCAATTGTCAGTCAAAAACTTACAGCGTTCCTCGTTATAATGTTCTCCTTTGTAGCAGGCTGAGCCCAGGGGAACTGTGCTGATAAGGGCACCTCCGCTGAGAAGGTCGAGGACCTTCCAGATGAGTTTGTTGGGGTAAAGCTTATCACCAGGGAAAACCTTGCACTTGGAGTCGACAGTAGCAGATCTCTTCTTGGAACCTCTAGTATCAGCAAAGTAGAAGAGATCGACTTCACTGAGGTTGAGGTCCGTGAGGTTGGTGAGCACGGCATCGGTCAGCCGAGGGGTATCATCGACAAAGGAATACTTGGACGATGCAGCCGGTGGCTCAGACCACGCAGGGGCAACATTCTTCTCGTTGGCCGCTACCCCACGTTTCAGATTAGCAATGGTTCATGAGAGAAAAAGAAAAACAGATTCTGCAGGCGATGGTGTTACGTACGGACCGTCTTGCCATCGACTTCGATCGTCTGAGCAAGGGTGAAAGGAACCAGTGCGGCAAGCAGCCACGAAATGTGAGAGCCTTGCATCTTGGAAAGTTTTGAGGCGGACTGCAGGGACGGGACAGAACGCCAAGGACTCGAGTGGGTTGGGGGAGGAAAGAGAGGGAAAGGGGAGAGATCGGCTTATGCCACATGGCTTTCTGTGCCGTCTATATATCGAACACTAGTTCTTATGTCACTACTGCAATCCTACAGACATACGTACGCGAGTTGGCGGTGTTTAGCACGTATTAGGTAGTAATCACCTTGATGCTTAGGTTCATGGGCCGAACGATATCCATGCTTGACGATGGAGTGCGGTGGCGACGATGGAGCAGGAGCCGCGAGGCAATGCCGTCAAGAGAGGAGAGAATATCATACATATTGGAAGCATCTGAACCCCGATTTCCTATCAAAATCTGTGCCGATTTTGCGGGCGCTTTTCATCCCACTGGCGCCATTTCTTTTCAGCCGCCGCGGGGACGCGGCTTCTCGTCGCTCCAAGGAACAAGGGCCCCTCTATATGTGGAAATGATGGTCGATTTCTAAGCTTGGCGTAGAATTACTGTTACATTATGCATAACCCTCAACTGCCGCTTCCCGTCAGCCTAGAATAGTCCATGACATACTCTAAATGTGATTGGAGCGGGACCCCGCGGACGGACAAATTATACAGACTGGGCATTCAAGACCGACAAAGTTCATGATCCTGGCGATTAGTGAAGCGAGAACTCAGTTTTGGGCGGCTGTTGGTTGAAAATCTTTGTCAGAGTGGGATCGGCTTCGTAAATATCGTGCTAAAAGATGATGGCAATCTCCATGGAGAAAAGATCAACGGATTATCATTTAGCTGAGACAAGCGAAGGATCATCGTTCAGCCGTCCGGGCCTTTCGACTGGTTGGGAATCTGGCAAGGGTCGGGGATCCGGGGTAGATGTGAGCATCTCGGTCCTAGGAAGCAGAAAAACCCCAATGCCATCTCTCGAGGTGCAAGAAATAAATGGTCAAAAATTGTCTAAGTTATGCTAAAGCAGCCTAAACTCATCCTAAAGTGGCCTAAGCATTTCTGTCAGTTAGAATTATAGTTCTGAGTCTCTTACTCCCCTGGCACTGAGCGGTGCTCGGTTAAAACACGCTCAGGGTCCAGCCATTATCCATCCCTTAGAGATGCATGCTGCCTTCATTCATGCATATGCAGCAGGTTGGTCCTTCGAGATTGTTGAAGAAAAATCGCGCGAATGCTGATCATCACCTTTGACGGAAATGCTAAGAAATCTAGCCTGAACCTAATCACAAATCACCCAACCGTTGCTCTGGGTTAACGATATTAGTTCACCCTTCCAATTTATAATGCTTGAAGACATCAGAACGAGTAGTTCGTATGTTGTAGCACATTGAGCTGTGTGGGAGGCTTCCAACAGGATCTAGCGAATGCGTCATGCCTCGTCCTCAAAACAAGTTGTTGACAGCCTAGTTTCAGCCACCACCAGAAGCCTTGGGCATCAACGCCTGCTTAGTTGCAAGCCACAATGTTCCATCGTTTCTACTTTGGATTCTTCAACATGCATGATCGAAAACACAGCTGAGGGGGAAACATATACAATACGCGTTCTTGGCGGAACACCGGAAATCGTACCGGGAGTCTTTGCGGCACAGAAAACCTTAGCAGCCCTTCAGTCCAACCGCACACGGGACGTGTGACACACAAGTAGCTGAATCACCGGTAGTTGACACACAATTCCTTGATTCCAGAATCAGACGCACTGAGATATGCCGGCAATCACGTTCCCCTTTCGTAATCGTACATGAACAACGCTGTATTGTACAATCCAGGAACCAGGAACTCGTCTTACTCGAGTCTCGAAGCACCAAAGATGGTGGTTCAGCTCCCAAACCACGGACCATGCTGACCATGTTGGGTCACTTGGGTGACAATCCTCATGAACTCTGTTTCTCATCCTGTTTTCTTGGTCTCCGCGTTCTTCGTCCAAAGATTCTGCGTTGCTGGGTTCCCCTGGATATCTACTATACATAAATCTGAAGGGCCCCATCTTAAGCGATCGCCTTCATCTTGTGCCAATACCGTGTCAGCAGTTCCTCCCTGGTTCGTCCTGTTACATGTACATACAGAGCGACGATCGATCGCAGCGGCCGCCTTTGCCCGGATCAGCGGTCACATCGAGTTTGAGTCAATCTTTCTAGTGTCGCTTGACGTCCCATGGTGCAAACTCTGCACCATCATACTTTTGACATAACATCTGTTCTATCCGTATGTTGGTTTGACATTCACGATGGCCTCATTACATCTCTATACTCGAACAGGGCCGCCGCCCTATCCTGATCCTTTGAGTCTTCCTACGACTCCTCTTCAGCAAAAGGGCCTAGCTGCTCTTTTCATCTTTCCGACTTTATCGATCATCATTGTGTCTATGCGTATGTACAGTCGCGTGACCTCACGGACAGTTGGGTTAGGTGAGTTCCTCTCATGGTCAGTGCAATCAATACCGAAAGCTTATATTCGATAGATGACTGGCTCGTGCTGGCAGCTTTGGTAAGTTCGAGACATTGTCATGTCTTGGCGTTGATCTAACATCGACAGTTCTTTGCTTTGATGATGATTGGACCTCTTTACATGTGTACGTGAACTTGAATCTTGTTACATTAGATCAACTTCTTTGCTGACAATTATTTAGTTATGAAGCTCAACTATTGGGGATTCCACGAGCGAGATGTCCCCAAAGACCTCGATCTTGCCGCTGGCTTCTGGTGGAACTTTCTCGTGCAGATGTTCTACAATCCCGTCTTGGCACTCGTCAAGGCCTCGATTCTAGTATTCCTCCTTCGCTTGGGTGGCCATAAAACCAACGTGCGATACGCCATATATGCGCTCAATATCTTTAATGCTGCGCATGCAGTCGCCATCTTCTTCACAGCTCTCTTCCAGTGCTGGCCCATTGAGGCCAATTGGGACTTTCCCCTACGAGAGGAACCTGGCGTTCATTGCGTCAGCAACTGGTTCCACGTCATTGCATCTTGCATCACAATCGTCACAGACTTCCTGGTCGTTGCGCTTCCTTTCTGGATCTTCCTTGGCTTGACCATGCGATGGGCGACCAAGATTGCTGTTTTAAGTGTGTTTTTGTTGGGTAGCGTGTAAGTTGCGCCTACAGCTTCGCGAGATCGATACTAATCTTATCCAGAGTCGGCGTCATCGGCATCATCCGTGTCATTTCCATCTATCACCAACTTGTCGAAGGGCCGAGTCCCGGCGAAGACACCTTTTACTCCGTCCTTCCTGTCTGGGGCGCCGTCGAAACGAATCTTGCCATCATCTGCGCTTCGGTCCCCGCTCTCCGTCCACTTTTCCGACGATGGTTCCCTGCTCTCTTTGGAGGAAGCTCGGACGCACCATCTGCAACTCCATACGGTGGCCGATATGCCAACAACTCCCGCGGGACAGGTGGAATGCGATCACATAACCACGATGATATTCGCCTCAAAGACCTTCGGGTTTCGCGAACTCAACATACTGAGATTCGTAGTGTTTCACCGACCGGATCTGAGGAAGAGATCATGACATATAATGGAATCATGCGGACTACAAATGTTCAGGTTGCATATGAGAATGCTTCAAAGGCTACTGTATCGGAGTCGAGGACCTCCAGTGAGATACGGTTTGAAAGCAAGGCATCGGAGGTTAGGTCTGGGATTTAATTCGCAGGGTATCGGGCATTGGAAAACTTTGGTTGTATAATAGTTACTTTCTTAATGACTACCTGGCGCTTTCACGCCGTCATTCAAGCCTTTGTCCTAAGGCCTTAGCATGTTCCAGTGAATGCCGAACCGATTTTTCTGCAGTTAATACTATTATATCTATGCAGTAATTATGACCGATTAATTAATCCTGACTTACCCGTTCGGACTAGATCAACAGATAAATTGTTGGTTGGGCACTGTCAGCCTGGCAATTTCACAGCATGGTACCTAATTTAGTTGATAGGCACTAATGAAGCTGGAGTCTGTATCCAATTAGCACAGTCTGCTTGGCTCAGTTGGTTAGAGCGTTGGTCTCATATTAGATTGTGATTTGATCCTAGATCAGAGCGATCCAAAGGTCGTGAGTTCGAACCTCACAGCGGACAATTCCTTTTGCTATTTTTGCTTCTTCTTCCTAACATGAAAATATCTTTTTTTTGTCGATTGCGACCATTCGTATTCACTATGCGACGCCATATTCCTTTGCTTCTTTCTTGTTATGTCTGGCGGGACTGAGTAAGTCAAGCTACATGCTGTCGTTCATTAACTACATTCGTGACCATGTCTTCCTTCGCCTCACCCTAGACCTGCATGAGCCATCAAACAAATATCATCCAAATTATTTGATCGCTACCTAATCTGCAATCACCGTGTACAATAGAACCCGTCATTACTCTATTCCGAAACACATTACATTACATTACAACGCACCCACCGCCACCGTCCTTGCCATTGTCATCACCGCAGCACCCACAACAGCCATCGCAGTCGCAACACTTGTCGCATTCGCAGCAATTGTCGCAGCTACAGCAGTCATCGTTGTCGTTGTTACCACCATTGTTTTCATTGTTATAGTCCTGCTGGTCACTTGGCTGTTGGTACCTTGTGGCATCATACGATGTATCCACTTGGTCGTTGTCATGTTGGTTGCCGTAGTTTGTGTCATTAGCGTACTGGTCGTGATCATTATCGTAGTAGCGATTGTCATCGTCTGGACTGTTTGGGGAGTACTGACGACCACCATCGCTGTCATACCGATAGTCTCCATTGTCTATGTAGTCACCTTCATATTGGTTGTACTGAGTATAGGTGATGTTCTCTGGGCCCTGACTGTTGTCGTAGTTGTTGATAACGTAGGTGGGCTCATTTGAGTCGTTGTTCAGATAATACATGGCTGCTCCTGCACCAGCCGCACCGGCGACAGCACCTCCAGCTGCGTACTTCATGTTTGATGAGCTCTTCTTGTGGGTTTGTTGGGGACGAGCCGGTTGAGGATGGCCGGGATGGTAGCCTTGAAGTGGTGCAGGCCCAGACCTTTGGACTGGCCGCCCTCCACCTTGTGGAGCATGGCCTTTTGGTGGTCCAGCTTTATGTCCTTGAGCAGGAGCTGGCTTCTTGGCTGGAGGACGCGCAGCTTGTTGGGGTTTCTTCATTTGGGCCATCTGCATTCCATGGTTGGGGGCAGGTTGTCTTCCGACAATGGGCGCACCCGCAACTGGTCTTGGAGCAGTCACCGGTTGATAACCGGCCGGTCGTTGAGCAGGCCGCTGGGCAGGCTGTGATGGTCTCTGAGCCGGTTGAGGTCGTTGGGCAGGTTGAGCAGGTCTATGGGCGGGTTGTTGGACAGGTCGGCCAGCTGGAGGGCGTCCGGCCGGAGGGCGTTGTGCGGGAGCAGCTGGGCCTTTGTTGCCGGCAACGGGCTTTTTGGGGTTTTGACTATTTAGGCCAAGCTGTTAGTACCTGGAATTTGAGATTGCCGAAGAAGATGCTGCCAAGATGAAGTGGGGGGAGTGAACTGCGATAGGGCTGGAAGAACTAACCTGAACATCTTGACGAGGAGGCAAGTCCCTTGGTCTCAGAAAAGATTACGAGGAGTCTCGCTACTCGAACACAGCCTACCGATGGTAGAAAAAGGCAGAAAATACGCTTTCATATCTTTGATGGCGCGCAGTTATATAGGGGTCTTGAACAGGAGACAACGTCCTCATAAGGCTCTCAAAATTTGTGCTTTTTTCAACCTCCACCACCACTACACTGAGACAAATGCTACGCTGACAACTTGGCACTCCAAAAGCCTCCAGAAAAGATGGCTCTCCCTCACACTCAAGTAATGCAGTCAGATTCTCAATGCTACTCTGTTTATTTTCGACATCACTACGGCCCCCAAATGAAGATGCATGGTTTGCTTCAGCTTTTTGCTTATGGAAACACCTTATCCATATATCTTACAGCGAGGGCCAATAAATCTCTCTGGTGACCACTAAACCCTGTAGAGTGGCTTGAAGGATTAGAATCGCTTAGCCAGATCAGGCCTTATTCTCGTTTTTAGTACCAGAAGGTCCAGGCTCTGGTACGAGTTAAGCATCATAAGCGCCAGCCTTATTTCAAATCTTATGTGCATTAAGACAACCATGTCTACCCCCGAGTGTTCCCGTTGATCTTTGGCTAATCGAGGTCTGGAGTACCTCAGATTGTCGGCCGCTTGATCTTATCAGTTTCATTGTTTGGCCCCCAAAATGGCCTGAGAACCGCAGTCCTTGCGTCCTGGTTGGGGGCCGATTCTTAGCTGGTGGCAGGATTTGAAGCGCTTTAGTCCGCATTCCTGGCCTAAGATATTGTTGTCAGCTTTGGCTACCTGGCAAGACAAGTTGCGAGTTGAGGAAGCGCTTATCTTAACAACCAAAAACAAACTTCTTATGCCGAGGCTATGGTTGTTGGGTTCTATGGTCGCAGACTGATATAAAAGCATGTTGAAGCCGCCGGCTGGATTCATGGCAAGCGAAACATAGGTACACCGATGATAGAGAGAGTTAACACCAGTAGTGACTCAGATAAGATGAATGAATGAATTCTATGCAAGATTAAATATGGTTTATGGATAGATGGCGATATGGGGTCGATGACTCGATGCCTCCTCCTGACTACGGCAAGTCGTCTCTTATGCCACGGGACCGAAGAAGCTGAACTTTCCTTTGGGGTCATACTTGCTCTTCAGACTCTTCAAACGCTCTTGTCGCCAGTTCTCCTTTCCATACCAGCTGATTGGATCTTCATTGCCAAAAGCGTAGTTAACATAGACGCTCATGTGATATTGGCCAGAAGCTCTGTGGAGGATATGACGCAACTCATTGCCAACAGAAGCAGCCTTCTTGTCAAGCTCGGCATCTCCAGGTTTGTATGTGATTAAGGGAGCAGTGAGGATGTTCTCCTGACGGAAGGCGAAAGCAGCACTCTTGGCATTAGTGCCTCGAACGGCCTGGGTGGAGTAACCCTCAAACATGAAGATGGAAGTGTTGAAAGGAGTATCAGGCCCAGTCTCTTTGGCAAATAGGTTCCATGCGTTCTTCATGGCGGAGACATCGTACTCCTGAAGGTAAAGAGGGAAACGGGGGTTCACAAGACCATTCTTCTGGCATGGGACAGCATCGACATCGATTTGCGTCCATCTGGCTAGATCACGGTAATCTCCAGACTCAGGAGAGATAGCAATGGGGTTCAGGTCGTGGAAAGGCTTGTAGATCTTGGGATCGATGCTCTTCACACCTTCCTGGATGAGCCAGAAGAGGATGACAGGCTACAAATGTTAACATTAGGCCAAAACGATGGATGAGGATAGAAACTTACGTTTTCGGGGTCCGCAGTCGGATCATGGACCCAGTAGGACCAGTTGATGACTCCCTCAGGCTGCTTTCGAAGTAGGTGCTCATTGGCGGTATGATACAACTTCTCAACGTGCTCACCACTAAAGACAAGTGTCTCGATGGCCCAGTCTCGGTGCTGGATCTCATACACCTTAGAAGTAATGGAAGTAACAATACCAAAGTTGTGGCCAGCACCCTTAAGGGCCCACCAAAGATCGGACTTCTTATCGATAGTCTTGAACGATCCATCAGCCAAGACAATGTTGAGCGAGACCCACTGATCTGCGATGATACCGTGATGGCCTTGGAGCCAGCCATGTCCACCACCAAGGCCTGGGCCCATATAGCTAACGCACTCGCAAGTTCCGGTCACTGATAGCGGTTAGCACGTCATCATTGGCAAGAAGAGAAACATCAAAGCGTACCGGTCTGCTTGTTAGCAGCCCAAAGTGTGTCGGTGACTTCTTTGGACCTTGTACCGCCACCAATCGTAACCGTCTTTCCGTCAGCAGCGACTTTGACCTTGTTCAGCTGGCTGAGATAAATCTCAATACCATGGTCCATGCGGCCTAAAGTGGTGATGGCTCCATGAGCAGTGTTGTATGCGAGGAACGGAAGGTTCTTGGCGTTGGCAAATTTGACCTTGAGAAGCATTCATTAGCATTTTTCATAGACTATTAGTTAAGAAACACGTACAGTCGTGGCAACATCCTTCTCTATACCAGGAACGACAACAATATTGACCTTGGGAGCATCCAAAACGGACCAACGAGTGGTAGCCTTTTCAAACTCGACAGATCCAGGACAGTAAACCTTCGCCGACTTGGATAACTTCTTACCAAGTTGGCTCAAGTCTTCAGAGCATGTCCCAATGGCATCGCTACGAGCAAAAGGAGTTGTCGCACATGTGACAACTGTGCTCCAAGCTGCCAGTGCGGCAAACACTTTACTTGAGAAATGCATTATGAGAAACCACGTGCAAATGCAAAACAACTTGGACCCTTAGATCAAAGACCCCTTCTAGATAAAGGATCGACGAGGTCCTGGTGCATATTTAACCTGCCTGGCTACCTGGTTCGCCTTTTCCTTCCACTGTGCCATCGGCCAACGTTACACCGAAAAGCCAATCCCTGACAAATTCCCCTAACTTCTTCCTGCAGCCGAGGTTTGACAAGAAGAAGGGAAATTATTCCTACTATCCTTGCCAATGTCCATAGCCACCTTCTTCGTTCAGCAGCCTGCATGTTAGTTCCTCCACCTTGTCGCAGGACAAGGGGGATTTTGGTACGACCTGATCGAATATCTCAGAGTCATAGCGCGGAGATGGATCCATTTTAGTACCCGCGGAACGGGTACCGGCGCGGAAAATCCTTGACTTTTAGCTGAAGCCCAGTATTTATTTCGGATCTTTATTCCTGGGCTGCTGATCCCTAAGATGCAACTATCCAATCGGGTTCCTGGACATGATCTGTGTGCAATCTTAGAGCCATCAGCATCGATTTGTGGGAGGCCTACCGAGGCTTCCGAAGGCCAGTGGGTATTGGGACCTTTTGTCTTGTGAATTGCCCGAATACTAAGTATGAAGAAGAAATGATCGTCGAGACGAGGTGTTGTCAGAAGTGGAAATCAGATCTCAGATTGTACCAGAGCATCTCGAACATGTTCCCAGATTGTCGAGGTAGCATTGACAGCGCCACCTCTGATTTAAATGAGATCTCATATGCATGTAGCACCCAAAAGATGACATCTCAGTCAAATTACGGTAGATTGAAGGGATATGGTTATTTCTCATTACGTGCGTGGCGTTCTCAGCCGTAGCTTGCCGTATCACAGGCTTCACAATCCAACTCTTGGCGCGTCATTTTCTTCATGAGCTAGCCAGACTTTGCCCTGCTACTGCTTAGCGCCAGGTACGGCTCAGTCTCCAATATTCCCAGCTATCCCCGAGCACCAACCAACTGAACATTGCATGCCTAGCATGGCCAGGAGAGGCAAGAGAACCCAGGTCCTGTCCCAAATGACAAAAAGAATTAGGTAAGATTACTTCAACTCAGCAGGTAACTCAGCAGGCCATCAGATAACTTATTTTTGACACCTTTGACTAAGACTTCTTGGTGGCATGTACAGACTAATCTCAGGGGTGCAGATTCTGGGAAGCTTGTGATTCAGTCGAAACGAAAAATGTTCTGCGCATTCAGGCCCCTACCAGCTTACTTATGGGGCGAGTGTCCAGGACCCAGGCCCATGGGTCGCTGATCTTTGTTCTTTCTCTCTTCCTTCCTTTTGCTTCTGATACTATTGTTGGTTCTGATGATGTCGGACCCTGTCGTTGAAGGTTGGACGCTGTATGCGGTCGGCGTCGCTTCGACCATCCTCAGATTTTATGCTCGCATGAGAGTGGATGGTTGGAGGAGTCTTCAGGCTGAAGACTATCTCATGGCCATTTCGATTGTGAGTTCCCGTCAAGCTCCGTGGACACTGGTTGCATATTGACTTCGTCAGGCCTTTTACACCATCCAGACAACTCTTGCATACAACATCGGGATTCTTGCCCACGGTCTCGCAAACAATGGAATAACAGATGCTCAGCGGGCGGCATTGTCACCTAGTGATCCAGAATACGACTTCAGGTTGGTGGTTCACTACCATTCATCTCCCGACAGCTGACTTACTGAAATGTCCAGGATAATTGGCTCCAAGATCCAGGTTGCCGGCTGGACCATATACTCAGCTCTTATTTGGTCCCTGAAGTTGTCCATGCTATACTTTTACACTCGTCTGACGGTATAAAAACCCGAACAAATCACAAAAACGCATCTAACGTTGACCAGACGGGACTTTGCCGACCTTATCGCATCCGGATATACGTGGGTTTCGGCCTTGTCATCGGCACTTTCATTGCGACTATGATAGCCATATTTGCTGGCTGTCGGCCTTTTCACAAGTACTGGCAGATTAACCCGGATCCCGGCAGTGAGTATCGCAGTCTTGACAGCACATATGTTGTATTGACTCTTCGCCCTAGACTCATGTCAGGCAGCCATCTCGAAACCTATTGTTTGGGTCTCATTTGCAGCCAACATCTCAACTGATATCTATCTTATCGCAATTCCCCTCCCTATGCTTTGGGGATCGAGCTTGAAAATGATCAAGAAGATCGCCTCGACGATTGTACTTGGAGCCGGTATCTTTGTCCTCGTCTGCGCAACCTTGAAGAGTGTTTTCGTCCTCGTGGTACGCTCTCTGGCAAATCTCATCCAACCGGCACTATTTTCTAACTTCTGCACATAGGATCCCGTTCATGGAGCCGAGCTTGCTGGAAGCTGGGGCACTCGCGAAGCCTTCGTCGCCGTAATGACAACCAATCTACCGATCCTCTTTCCGCTCTTCAGGGTCT